>PVKS010009006.1:0-65837 GCA_004027875.1 Aplodontia rufa | reverse complement strand
GCAGATCTCAGGAGGAAGACTGTTTGGCTAATCATGGTGGGAATGGGAAGCATCATTTATCTTTCTCTAGTTACCTTCCTAACACTGTAGACCCTTGCTTTTCTATATATGTTCTTCAGAACCCAAAGTAGGCATCCTTTTATCATAGCTTCCCCTAATCTTCCTTTTCTTTAATTTTATTGAAGAGTTGTGTTGTTGTACAATCATAAATGCATATTTACTAATAATTTGATATGCTCCTGATCCTAATCCAGAATCACCCCCACATCACCCACACCTGGACTCTTGATTTTTCTGTATTTCCCCTATCATATATATAAATTTCTTTATGTGTGTGTGTGTGTGTGTGTGTGAGAGAGAGAGAGAGAGAGTGGTGTGTGTGTGTGTGTGTGTGTGTGTGTGTGTGTGTATGTATATATATATACATGATTGTGCATTTTCCAGAATGAAATGATTGCATAAGTATTATTTGGCTTCTTGGGTGAGTAAAGAGTAAGATACACTGTTGATTCCCCGCTAGATTCCTCCCTATAATTCCTCCCTCTCCCTTCCCTCCCTCCCACCTCCACATATCTATGGATTCCCTAGATTATGTGTTGCTTTGACTTTGGCGAGTCTAATACATGGGCTTAACTACCTTTCACTCAAGCCTGGGTTTTGCTCCAGCCTCCACAAATCATCTGCTAGACCCGGTGCTCTTTGAGGACAGTGATCATGCCTTAGACCCTTCATATTCGTAGTGCTGGGCACATTGCCTGGCACACATGGGCCCTTAAGAAAGGTTTGATGAATTAAATAGGATAAAACAGAATCACTGAAGTATAACTTTATTGTAATTCAGCTTTTTGGGGAAAAGGGGAAACAAAGGATGAGAAATAAATGGTAAAACAGATGGTAAAAGAAGTGAGTTTTCTGACTTTTTATCAATTTACTAAGAATAACATAGAATGAAGCCTAGAGATCGTGCATATAAATTGGATAGCTAAGGCAAAATGCACATCCATAGGCTGGATGAACTGAGGCCTACTGGCATGTGAAATTTCAATCTATTTGTAATTAATAAATGATGCAATTTCCCTCAACTATCTCTATCCTGAAGCTTCATATTTCTCAAATATGTAAAACACACACTGAACATTTCTCATTGTCTTTATATTTAGAATTTTTATAAACAGTTAAGATATATGGAAGTATATAGTAAGAAATGAAAAGCCTCCACCCTCTCCCATACTTTCACTTAGAATAGAATTTCAAGCTCTAAATTCTAAGGGTCACAGATCTTTGGGAGCTCCTTTGGAAGGTTAAAAGATATTCTAGTTTTTCCTGGGATCAAATTCTTTTTAATAGTAAACAATAGTGACAGTCCTCAAATTCTGAATAAAGCAGAGAGTTCCTGAAAAGAGGAACTTTCCCTCAAGGGCTGTCTCTTGCTATGGCGAGAGAGTAAGTGTGAAGATGCAGTCTCAGCAAATCCTGTAGGAGCGGAGGCAGGAAGCCACTTCTTTCATTGATGACTTCAGACAGACTATAACGTGTGCACAAAGTTGGGAAGCTCATTGAGGTGCTTCTTGCGATAGGTGGACTTTAAATCCTTTGCTTGGGGTCTCTGGGGGTCGCCTTGCTTGTTGGTTTTGAAGAAGCCAGGTCATATGGCTCCTGCAACTGTTTTCCTTATCCAGTTGAGATACTTGGTTGTAAGGAGAATGTAAACACCAGGTTTCTTGGGGTCACCACATTTCCCAAAGGAAGTGACTCCCCTGAAAACATTATCACATATCAGAGGACTCCCAGAATCCCCCTGGAACAGAAAGTCAGTCATGTGTGTTAAATGAGTGCTTTCCTCAGGAATCTATTCATCATTTCATTCATGTATTCACACTTCACCCAAGACTTCTGTCTCTCTTTCCTCTTTAAACCTATTTTTAAATCTCTTATTACTTGCTGGTCTCAGCATCAGTTAACATAGATGTGCTTATTTTGTCTAATTATTTTTACTTTTACAGATGGCAATTCTGGAGATGTGCAAACTCATTTTTATCAATAAAACCAAGACAACAACAACAACAACAACAACAACAACAAGAGAGTCCTTTAGTGGTGAAAAATAATTGCTTCCTCAGTTGATCCATGTCCTCTTTTCTTGGTCAATAGATGTCTAGGGAAGAAATTGAAGGTTGGGGCTACTAGAAGGCTTGAGATGGGATCTCAGCTACTCCCTGTCCTGAGGAGGATGGTAGCTAGCCAGCTCAGACAGAAGAGTACTTGTGATATTTCAAACAATTTTTAGGGATACGCCCGACCTAGCCCCAAAGATTCATCAGTTCCCATTTACATATTCTCTCTGACCTGAAAAGCACTTGTGGATCATGAGTTCTAAAAAGGCTTAAACCCTATTAAAGTCTGTTTGTGGCACAGTGGGAGGCGGAACAATGCAGGTGTCAGGAGACAGACAACCTTGCTCAAATTCAGGTGTACCCCACTGATAGCTGGGTTATTTAACTTGGGGAAGTAACTTTTTATACCTCAGTTTCTGCATCTGTAAAATATAGATAATAATAGTGCCTATCTCATGGTGTTATGTGAGGATTAAGTGACATAATAATGCTCTCAAACTTGGTTCAGTTCTTTGCACTTAACTCCTGAACTATCCCTAGCAGCAAAAATGTCAGCTGTCATGATTATTATTAGAAGGGGTGAAGAGCATCCTAGGGTGGTGGTTAAATCATATACTGAGAAATGATCATTTAGTAAGCAGGGAACATTTCCTGAGTAGAGCATTTCATAAGTGACAAAGGAGCATGCTACCATACCAGTATCAAGCCATAGTCCTCACAGGCTTGACAATCATCCACCTTGTTCTTGCTAGCCACTTTTTTACCCTTTTATTTCCTCATTACAGTTTTTAATTTACTTACTTCACACGAATCATCTTCACCTTTCCTACCACCAGCACAGATCATATAGTTTTCAATAACTGGCTTGAAATTATAGTGATCTGCATTATTGCATATTTTCCGATCTATCACGGTGACATTGACTTCTCTCAAGACATGTGAAATTTTGCACGAGTCTTTTTTGGTGCTTCCCCATCCTGCCACATGACACTTGGTGTGGGGTTTGACATCTTCTCCATGTTTTGGTAGCTGAAGCGTTCCCACAGCTTTGTTCATAGTTGCTTTACCTTCCAGCTAGAAAACAGATAGGAGAGGGAGTTGCTTATGCTCAGGAGGGAGGCAGAGGAACAATACAGCTAAACTCTAACAGAGGGTGTCAAATATTGTGGGTAAAAATGCAGCAGGAACTGAGGCCAGGTGCCATCCCTGGGATTAGGGAGGGAGTTACCTTTCTACCCTGGAAGGCAGGTGGAGTGTCTGGGGTGGGGTGGGGAAGAAGCAGAGGCCTGAGTGGTCTCCAGGCAGGTAGTGAAGTGGGTTAGGCTGTCAGTACCAGGGATAAGGAATGTGGTGGTTTTGTCGGAGGCACACAAAATTCCAGGGCCCTCTATCCTCATGAAGAGGATACACTGAACCCCCAGTTAACCCTCTGCGCACACTCCTTCTTCAGTCCCATCTTTCCCATTCTGCTTTTTGCACAGTATGCAGAATGATTGTTCTAACAAGTCTGATCATGTTGCTACCCTGCTTAACCACTTTCCCATTTCCTTCCCCTAACTTTCAGACTCTTACCCAGGTTTGCCAGGCCTGGCTTTGTGCTCTATGTTCTGCTAACCCTCTTTTCTCTCCTCTTCCTCCAAATAATCCCTCATATAATGTGTTCTTCCTGCCTAGAAGCCCTCCCTCCCTTTTTCCTGGCTGGCTAGGAAGCTTTTCTGACCCCTGCTCTCCCCATGTACCCCTGTAGAGCCCTCTTCTTGGCTATCTCTGTCACTGCCAAGCATAATGCCAATAGTGCCACCAAATTAGAGCTCGTGCTTTATTTGTCTGTATTTCCCTCTAGACTTGAATGCATTGAGGGGAAGTTCTGGTTATTATTTATCTTTTGAGGAAGAGAAAAACAAGCTGCCACTAACAGCTAAGCACTCATAACTGGGTCTCTTTTTCTGGTTGTTCATAACACTCACAGATTGTTACCATCAAACAAGGTGACCTTAATGAAATAAGGAAAAAGAAAAAAAAAAAAAGGTGGCTCTGCAGTCATGTTTGAGTATGATGTCATTGTCCACATCATAAAAATAACTAAATGCCACTATATCAGCTAAAATCCATGACTACTGCATCTTTGCCAATTACAGTGTTAACATTTTTTCTGTTCTGTCTGCTTCCTAGATAAGTAAGATTTATTAAGATGCAAAATCATAGAATTGTCCCACATGCTGACAACCTGCAATTCAGAGCAAACTGCTACTTCCTTGAACCTTTCCTTAGGTTGTTGGACACAATCTCAAATCCTATCATAAGCCCCTGCTCACATCTTCTTACTGAGCTCCTCCACCACAGTAGTTTCTCAGTGGTCTGTGCCCTTGCTAGCATCAGTAAGTACAAATTTGTTTGACTCTTGGTGAGTTCCTGGTGGCTTTTGATTGATGAGCATCACCTCTTTAGATGGCCAGGCCCTACCACAATAGAGGGAAGGGACATCTATGGCAATAGTGGTGGCTGCTGGCCATGCAGCTTAACCTCACCCTCCCAGCATTAGCCAACCCTACAAGGTCAAGGGTGTAGAAACTGGTTTCAGGTTACACTGACCTTCCACGCTTTTAAAATAGTTAATGGGAAAAAACAAAACAAACAAAAAACCCCCAACCAAACAATCACCACCACTACCACCCAACATATTTACCTGAAGGAGCTGAAGATCCCCTTCAAATGATTGTGGATCATAGCATGGATAGGGAATTGCCTTTTTAATGGAGAATGTTTGCTCAAGATTCTCTTTACGAGAAGCAGAGTGGGCCCCAAGAATAATCTGAGGATTACCCTTCCTAGAAACAACAATAGCAACAACAAATAACTTAGGCATGAGAATGGATGAAGTTAAATCATGGACTTAATTTCTTCAAGTCTGACCAGTGTTTTCGAATGGCTTCCTATTTATAAACAAGCACAGCAAGAGAGGGGGGAACTTAGGGAGTCTTTTGGGTGTTTTAGTGCTTCCACCTTACAAGGTGTGTGTTGGGGAACACTGCTTCAACCTCACATCTTTTTTTTTCCCCCCAGAGGGATGCTGAGAATCAATTTTTATTTAGATTTTTATTTAGTTTTTCATTTGGCTTTCATTGCTCTGATACTTAGTTGTCTACATAGTGCTGGAGTTTGAACCCATGTCCTGGCACATGCTGGGCAAGCGCCATAACTGCAGAGCCACCACTCCGTCCCAACCTAATATCTTTTTAAGGGAGGCAGGAGGAGGGGGGTCCCAGACCTTCTGACAGAGGCAAGAGCACTGAGGCCTGGGGAGACCTGCTGGATGATGGCTTGGAGTGGGGCTTCTGTGAGGGTGGGAAGTGCCAGGTGTTCCCAGGGGGAGCCAGCTAGGCTCTGACATTGGGCTGCTGAAGGAGGAACTGACAGTTTCTCCACCCACTTCAGATTGGTTGAATAAAATCTTTCCCTAGTGGCTTCTAGGTTGTTGACACCTAATGGAAAACCTAAACCCAGGAACAAGAGCAGAAGTAGAAGGCTTGCTTTTCCGTGCTTGAGGGAACTACTGTGACTTATTGAAGTCTTCAGGTTGGCCAGAGTCATGCTTTAGAGGCTGGTTTTACAGTGAAAATTTAAAGCCAAGTCTTACAAATGCATGCATGCATAGGGGACACACACATACACGTAGAGCTAGCCACATATCTAGTTTATGAAACTAATGATAGCTATTCCAAGAAAGGAGGACAAAACTTTTCACCAAACAGATATATTAAGTCCAGTAGCTAGCCCTCTTCCCCACCTCATGTAAATTAAGCTGATGTTCATACTTGACAAATTCTTGTTTTATACAACAATATAATGTAAATCTGTTTGAATCTCCTTTGTGAAAAGCTTATTTTATTTTTTTTTGAGAGAGTCGATTTTATTTATTTTTTTTCATCTGGTTTTTGTTTTCCTGATTCTTAGTTGTGTATGTGGTGCTGGGGTTCAACCCTAGATCCTTGTGCATGCCAGGCAAGCTCTGTAACCCCTGAGCCACCACTCCAGCACAATAAGCTCATTTTTAAGCTTCTTTTTTGTTCATGTAACGTTTATTAGAGTGAACAGGGAAATGACAGGTATTATTTACCAATAACAGGTACCAATTAAGAAAATAGCAGCATATGATTAACACTATTCTGCCTTTTAAATTATGACTAGGAAAACTATTTGAGCATAAGAAATTGCTATTTTTTAGACAGTCAAATGGCAATGATTTCCTATGGAACAGAGTAAATTGAATATCAGCAGAATACCAATAAAGTAAACTGGATGTAATCATAGATGATATTCAATTTGCTCAACTTTGTAAATTACACTTATGAAAAAAGTGGAACAAATACCAAAATACTGACCGTGACTGTGTGGAGTGGATGAGAATGAGTGTTATTATTATTTTTTTTTACCTTCCCTGTTTTTAAAAATTTTAATAGTGTTGCAATTTATAATTCAAAAATAATAAAATAATATGAGAAAATGGTGAGGCATTTCACTCATTCTATAGAATCTGACTTTTGCTCAGAGGTGGTAAATATTACAGTAAGACATAGCATTGAACGTGCTTGCAAGCTTTCTTCTCCATCCCAACATAATTTTGGTTTTGGATTTGACAGTCATATCCACTTTCCTGAATCAGCCATCAGAATGAGAGGGTTTGAGATTACTTACAGATCACAGTGCGCAGCTGTGAGCACCCAGTTATCTTTGATCAAAGCCCCTGCACAGATTTCCAGTCCTTTGATGAGAGCCATGTAGCGTCTTGTATGAGGTGACACTTCATTTCCTCCTATGATTCCCTTGCAGGATTCTGGGAAAACTAAACAAGTGATCCAGAGTGAAATCTTACCTTGTGCATCATTCTTGCCCTGAGAAAACTTGGCTGTAATGAATAGATTTAGTGTAAGTTCATAAACATGCACTGCTGGGGAGAGAGGAACAAGCATTTCAGGTGGCGCTGGATGGTGCTTTTTTTTTGAAACATTCTCTGTGATTGTGTTCCCTGTAGCACTTCACATGTGCAACTGTGCTTTTAAACCGAGTGTAGTACATGGTTTTTTTGGTTAACTTTAATATGAGTGTACATTTTCATTATGTTAGACTTTTAATTTATTTTTCTGCGACATGTCCAAATTGATTTCTCCCCACCTCCTATCAAGGTAAAAATGATAAATATATAGAAATGCTTCTTTTTCTGTATTATGGTTCTCAATCTTTAGTGTAATAATAATCAAGTACTTACTTAAAATGTAGATTCCCTAGGCCTACCCCCAGAGAGTCTGATTGGTACCTGTGGACAGAATTAGGGAACTTCTATTTTGAAAAAGCACTCTGGGTAATTCTGATGCAGGTAGTCTCAGAGTAGTTATGGGCTTTATAAGGCTGTGACTGAGTCTACGACAGCAATCATTTATACTATTTTTGCTCCTTCTTGTTGCCATTGCTAGCAAAGGGCATTTCACAAGAGAACTATTTGATACATGGAATGGACAGGCAGCCTAGAAGACCATGTGGCCAAAAGCTTGGTAGGACACACACAACTTGGCTCTAGCTCTTACACTTAACCTTTCTGTTTCTGAGGTTACATTGGAACTAATTTTCTACCCTCCACTTCAGAGGTCAAGATATTGAGAGCCTCCTTGGACTGTCATAGATTAAAAGATTTCCCTATTAGTAAAACACGTACTTATGTAAGTAAAGGCACCTGTACATCTCAACACCTGAAAAAGAAGTGCCCTTTGGGGAAATAAGTCTATGAAGAATCTGAACCTATTGTGTTGTTTTCTGAGTTCCAGATTTGTCCAGCTCCTTGAGCCATGAAGGTATGCACTGCTAAATACTAAGGTTGTAAGTTTTAAATGGCTTTTACTTATTTTTGTAATTTTTCTTTTTTTGCTATTATATAGTCAGAAAGTGAGGAAGGCAGATGATGTAAAGAACAAATGTAGCTGAAGAGCAAATATTGATGAATGTCACCCAGAGGGAAAGACAAAGAGCAATTTCATTAAGCGTATTTCCTCCTGCACTTTGCGTCCAGGCTGCAATCACTCTAGGACCTCTTTTCTAAGCAATATTTCATACTCATTCATTTTTTTTGAAAGAGAGAGGGACAGTGAGAATCAGTTTTTATTTAGTTTTTCATGTGGCTTTCGTCGCTCTGACACTTCATCGTGTATGTGGTGCTGGGGTTTGAACCTGCGTACTTGCGCTTGCCAGGCAAACACTGTAACCACTGAGCTTCAGCCCCCATTCATTTTTTTCCATGCAATTATTCCACAATATTTTTTGAGTAACCACTGTTAAAATGGTGCAAAGATGTATGAAATGGCATTCTTGCCATTGAAGAGCTTGTATCTGTGGACAGATACATGAAGGATGATAGTACTCAAAAGTGCCTGGGGAAGGTCCATGCAAGGAGCTGCAGGGCTCAGAAAATGCTCCTGGAAGGGAGCTTGTGAAGACTTTTTGAAGGACTGCTTTTTTTTTTTCTTTGAAGGAGACTGGAAGGTGGTATAAAGCTTAGCAGGTGGGGCTGCACAGTTCACATTAGGTATGATGTAATTAAAAGTCCCACTGTGGACAAGGTTGTCTCAGTCTCAGGTTGGACACTGAGTTATTAGCCTTGAAATCTCACAATATTTCATGGC
The DNA here is from genome assembly GCA_004027875.1 of Aplodontia rufa. Lineage (NCBI taxonomy): Eukaryota > Metazoa > Chordata > Mammalia > Rodentia > Aplodontiidae > Aplodontia > Aplodontia rufa. The sequence continues at coordinate 57,052 of PVKS010009006.1, read as the reverse complement.
AAGGTTATTATTTAGAATGATAGTTTACTAAAGTTATATTAAAATCAAATAAAAAATTCTGCAACAATAATAATGAAGACATCTAAGATTTGCCAGGCACCCATTAGTGTTAGACTGGCTATAGTAATTATTACAATGGAAAGTGGGTGTTATTATTTCTAGGTAGATAAAAAAGATGACGTTTAGATAGGGCAATTGTGAAATTCACTAGCCCAAGTTCACACAGCTAGTGATGGCAAAGTGGTGAGCTAGTCCAGTTGTGCATAGTGCAAAATCCACATTTTTTACCCTTGTGAAGCACTACTTCCTAAAGTTTATTTTTAAATATAGAGTTGTGAGAATCTGATGAAGTAATATATACATATGCAAGTAAGTATTGACATTCAGTATGGACATTTACAGACTTTCAAATGACTAAGCATGGCCTTGAATGAGTTTATAGATCCCTTGTTAAAAACCCCAGCTCTGAGGATATCACTGAAGTATGACATGGTATGTGGTTAAGAATGGGAACTCTGAGTTCAAGTCCCAGCCCTACTACTTACTAGCTGATAAACTTGCACCTTTACTTAACCTCCCTGTTCTTAGTCTCCTCGTATGAAAAATAAGGCTGATAATGATACTTAAAAAGATTAAATGAATTAATATACATAAATTGATTAGAATTCTACTATTTTAAAATTGTGAGTTTTATTAAGTATTCACATACTTATTTTAATGGACAATTTTACACTGATATTTTTCTTCATGGACCCTCTTCACCCCACTGGAAATGAACATACCTACAAATCTTAAAACTTTTAGTTTTAAGATTTATTTGAGAGTTTTGACCATTTAATTGTATTTGTATGATTGGGAAGTCTAGTTAGTAAGTAACCTATACATAACCAATTTTATAGCTTTGCCAATTTTTCATTTAAAGATGTTGCTGTTGATCTGGCTTAGATTTATGAGTGTTATCAGATACAATTAATGTTTTCATATTTTTTCTGTAGATATATAGGATACATTTTCTTCTTAAAAAGCCAAAGGGGCTTTTAGATAGAAAAGACAACTGGTAATGTTAAAAATAGCTTGAAATTATTATTTCTTTTTCCTTTTCATATAACGTAAGTGAAACCAATACAGATTCTTATTTTTTCATGAGCAAAACTAAAAAGCATATGAAAATATATCTTACCTCCAGGAATTAGAAGAAAAAAGATGGCATGAGGGAAAGAGAAAGGAAAAAGTATTTTCATTGCTCCTGTTTTCCACATGATGGAGAACATCTCAGGTACTGACTCGGTAACAAAATGAACACCCAGGATGTGGTTCTCTCTCTCTCTCCTTCGCTGCAGTGCTGAAGATTTCAGTGTTTTATTACTGGAAAACAGAACCTTAATCTGTGGTATGGCTACTTATTGGTTGCACAAATAAGGTCATTTCCTTTGGGTTTAGATGTCTCTGACCTTAAGGGCAAATGTGAAGTGATGAGACTGTGTTAACTTAAGAACATTAAAAAGAAAACTGTTCTTCAAAAGGGAGTTACCTGATTAAAAATGGGCTCAGGGTCTAAACAGACGCTTCTCAAATGAAGACACACAAATAGCTAACAGTCATTTGGAAACATATTCAATATCATGAATCATCAGGGAAATGCAATTCAAAACCATATCAGAATGACTATTATAAAAAGGCAAAAAATGACAAAGGTTGGCAAGGATATGGAGAAAGGAGAGCTCTCATATACTGTTGGTAAGAATGTAAATTAGTATAGTCATTATGAAAGACAGTATGGAGAGTCCTTAAAAAGCTGCAGATAGACGACCATATGATCCAGCAATGGGTATTCATCCAAAGGCAGTATCATTTCACCAAGGAGATGCTTGCATTCCCATGTTTACTGCAGCACTGCCACAAGAGCTAGAATATGGAATCAAGCCAGATGCCCATCAGCGGATGAACGAGTAAAGGCAACATGGTTTAAGTGTGTAATGGAACATTATTCAGTCACAAAAACAGTGAAATCCTGTCATTTGCAGCAGCATGGATGGAACTAGAGGTCATTATGTTAAGTGAAATAACCCAACAGAAAGACAAACATCACATGTTCTCATTTATGGAAACTAAAAGTGAATTTCAAAGAAGAAATGGTGTAGAGTAGTGGTCAATAGATACTGGGAAGGGTACAGAAGGAGGTTAATTAGGAGCACCAAAACCACTGGAGGAAATAGCTCTGTTTTCCCATAGCAAAGTAGAGTAAGTACTGGTTAAAACAATCCATGATGTATTTCTAAACGACTAGAAGAGTATGACATTCTTAACACAAAAATGTGCCCATTTAAAGAAATGTTAAGTGCTTGTTCTCCTGATTTGATTATCACACTTTGTATACACGTATCATATTATTATAATACAACCCATAAAGATGTACAAATATTATGTTTCAATAAATATTGCCAAAAAAGAACATTGCTCTCCTTTGACAACTTTTTCACATTCAAACAAGACCTTATGTAAAAGCTGAGAATTCAAGTTGTCTTAGCTTGTTTTGTGCTATTAATGGAATATTGGTGACTGGTTGATTTGTAAAGAATAGAGATTGAGCTGAGTGTGGTGGTGCATACCTGTAATCCCAGAGACTCCAGGAGGTTGAAGCAGGAGGATTGTAAGTTCAAAGTCAGCCTCTGCAATTTAGCAAGGTCCTAAGCAACTTAGTGAGACCTTGTCTCAAAATAAAAAACAAAATGGCTGGGGATGTGGCTTAGTTCTTGGTGGCTAAATGCCTCTGAGTTAAATCCCTGGTACAAAAAAAGGCAATTTACTTTTTACATTTCTGAAGGCCAAAATGAAGATGAAGGGGCCCAAATCTGACCAGGGTCTTCTTGCTGCATGATAACACAATGGGAGACATCACAGGGTAAAAGTTAGAGACAAAGACAAAGGGAGGAGGAGGGGCCAGGAACCCCTCTCTTGATAACTAACCCACTCCTGCAATAATGGCATTAACCTATTGGCAAGGGCAGAGCCCTTGTGACCTAATCACATTTCAAAGATTCCCACCTTTCGACTTTGTTGCATTGGAAATTAAGTTTCTAACAGGTGAACTTCAGGCAACACAACACATTCAAATTGTAGCGTAAGTCTATTTTGAAACTGAAATGTTATCTTTAGACTTACTCTAGTAGTGTTAGAATAGACGTTTGATGAATTCATTATTTTTTTTTAAAGAGAGAGGGACAGTGAGAGAAAGAATCAATTTTATTTAGTTTTTTTTTTTTTTTTTTTTTTTTTGGCTTTCATCGCTCCAAGACTTCACTGTATACGTGGTGCCTTGATTCGAACTTGTGTCCTCACGCATGCCAGGCAAGTGCTGTAACCACAGAGTCACCGCTCCAGCCCTGATGCACTCATTATTTTTTTCACACAAAATATACTTTTATTTATTTTTTTAAATTTTTATTTGATAAACCTGGTCTTACAGTTAGGAGGGGTTCATCGTCAAATAATCAAGAACAAAAGCGTAATGACAGAGCAACCCAATACTGATGCCAATACTGGTTCCCCCCTTTGGGTTCCCCATGGTTCCATGTTTCACTTCACTTAAGACCCAAGTTAATTGGACTTCTTGTGGAAGTCAGAGGTTCCCCTCAGGTTAGATTCCCCCATACTACCTCCCTCTGGTCACCTTGATGTCCTTCCTATTCCCTTCCCCCCTCCCTAGCCCCCTCCCTACATCCCCCAGGAACCTAAGCACAGTTCCCCATGATCAAGAATTCATACATGCTGATGTAATTGTTAGGTTAGCCATCTAACATACTAATTATGCTTATATTCTAGCATCTACAAATCAGAGAAAACATTCGGCCCTTGAGTCTCTGAGTTTGGGATACTTCACTTAGCAAAATTTTTTCCATCTCCATCCATTTGGCTGCAAATGCCATAATACCGTTTTCTCTGATAGCCAACTAGTATTCCATTGCATATATGTACCAAAGCTTTTGGATCCAGTGAGGGGCATCTGGATTGGTTCCATAATTTAGCTATAGTAAATTGAGCTGCTATAAACATTGATGAAGCTGTATCTCTATAGTATGCCAGTTCTAGCTCTTTTGGGAAAATACCCAGGAGTGCGATAGCTAGGTCAAATGGTGGTTCCAGCCCTAATTTTTTGAGGAGTCTCTGCATTCCGGAGTGGCTGTACCAGTTTGCAGTCCCACCAGCAATGTAACAGTGTTCCTCTTTTCCCACAGCCCCTCCAGCACCTTTCATTGTTTGTATTCTTCATTTTTGCCACTGTTGCCAGAGTGAGGTGGAATCTCAGTGAAGTTTTGATTTGCGTTTCTCTGTTGCTAGTGATGTAGAGCATTTTCTCATATGTTTATGGGCTTTTTGGACTTCCTCAGTTGAGAAGCTTCTTTTTAGTTCCATAGCCCATTTATTAATTGGGTTATTTGTGATTTTGGTATTTAGTTTTTGAGTTCTTTGTATATTCTGGATATTAGCCCTCTGTCCGAGGTGTAGCAGGCAAAATTTTTCTCCCATTCTGTAAGTTTTCTCTTGAGACTCTCTCTTTTTTTTTTTTAATAGAGAAGGACAGTGGGAGAGGGGGTGAGAGAGAGAGAGAGAGAGAATCAATTTTTATTGAGTTTTTCACAAGACCTTCGATGCCCTGACACTTAGTTGTCATGGGTGCTGGGGTTTGAACCCATGTACTTGCACATGCTGAGCAAACGCCGAAACCACCAAGCCACTGCTCCAGCCCCAGAGACTCTAGACTAAATCTTTAGCTGTGATGCACTCATTATTGAGACTGGTAAGTATCAAGGACAAATTGAAGTTATATTCTTAAGCTCACACCATTCAACTAACTATAACAGCATTAAGTGAGGATACAGATGAATGTTTATGCAAAGGTAGAAATGAGAAAGGTCCTTTAAAATATGGATATTAAAAATAGAAATTACAAAGGAAAAGACTGATAGATTCAATTATGACAAAGTAGAAAACTTCCGTACTTTAAAATATCACACATAAATATCAAATTGCAAATATTTTAAATGTAGGTGACACAAGTGGATATATTTATAAAGCAATAAGAAAAGATAAACACCTGGAAAGAAAAATGATCAGGGAATTTGAACAAGTTATTTATAAAAGAAGAAATTTAAATGGCTGTTATGTTTCTAGTCTCTGGAGAAAAAACAGCAACAAAAATGCAATTTAAGGGGCTTGAGCAGTGGCTCGGTGGTTACGGCGCTTGTCCAGCATGCACTAGTACACAGGTTCAAACCCCAGCACCCATGTACACAACTAAGTGTCAGAGCAACGGAAGCCAAGTGAAAAGCTCAATGAAAATTGATTCTCTCTCTCTCACTGTCCTTCTCTCTTTAAAAAAATTCAATTTAAAACACATTAGGTATTATATTTGTCTCATAAATTGCTAAAAGTTAAAAAAGGAGAATACTTTCTGTGGTTAGGAATTCTTATGTGTTGTTTATATTTTAAACTCCTAATGTCTTTTTGGTGGAAGAAAATAGTATATAAAGGGCTACTAAGTTTTTTAGTCTAACAAGTCATGTTTATGAATTTAAAAAATTGGGACATACATTAAAAAAACTTAGTTATGAGAAATTCCACTGTATTATTTTTCATAATGAAAAGAAAGTTAAAAACAATCTGAATGGGTTAACAAAGGTCTGGGTAAATGTATTAGCTTCCTATTGCTACTGTAACAAATCACCACAATTTAATTGACTTAAAACAACATAAATTTATTATTTTACAGTTTTTAGGTCAGAAGTCTTATGGGTCTCACTGGGTACAATCAAGGTGTTGACAAGGCAGAGTTCCTTTCTGGAGGCCCTGGCCTTTTCCAGCTTTCAGAGGCTGCTCACATTCCTTGGTTTTAGGCCCCAGGACACCTTCAAAGCCAGCAATGGCTAGTGGAGTCTTGCTCACATGCTTTACCCTGACACTGACTCTTCTTCCTGCTGATTCCACTTTTAAGGGCAACTGTGATAGCATAGAATAATCTGCCTATTTTATAATGAACTGATTGTAACCTTAGTTCCACCCACAACCTTGCTTTTTGCCGCCTGGGTGCCAGGGATCAGGATTTGGGCATCATCCAAAAATAGCTAGCCAAGTGGAATGGTTGAATGGACTAAAAAAGACTCAGAAAATGTGGCAGGTGGGAAAATTGTTTTTTGGTGGTTTGAGATGTTGAAGCAATGGCCAGCATATGATTTTGTATCGCCCAAAACTAGAACACAGGTATGTCTAGGGATGAAGAAATAGGAATGGCCCCTCACCAAGATTCCCTGTACCCTTCTGCTTAATTTTTTCTGTCTCTGTGACAGGAGTTCTGATGGGTTGAAAGATCCTGGTGACTTTTCTCTCTAGGACAAGATAAATCACTGAGAGCTCCATTGAACAGGAAGCTGAAAATAATGGGTCTATTTAGGGTTTTCATGTCAGTGAACCAGAAGGCAAAGAACAGACTTACTCTACTGGGTTGGGGTGATTGCCATAGACCTGCTTATCACAAGGAAAGCATGAATGAGCGAGGGGAACAGGGAAAACTGTGTATGGAACCCAGGGGGATTCACTGGGTATGACTGGTACTTCTGTGCCCAAGGACAGGGATGAATGAGCAGCTGCAATACTCATGACCTGACACATGCAAGGAGGTGAAGGGCTTAGGTTCCCTGGGGATGAAGGTTTGGGTCACTGTACCAGGAGAGAATTCAAGAGCAGCTAAAGTGCCGGCTAAAGTTGATAAAACTCTCGAATGGGTGGCAGAGAAGGGAGATGAGGTGTTCCATTAACTGATGGTGGCAGAAATGATTGTAGCTTTTCCCACTCTCTCACCTTTTTAGAGATTGCAACTGGTCACAAACCTGGAGAGGACTCTGACTGCATGTATACCACCCTCTAATTCGTTGCAGGTACCAGGGAATCTGATCTTCACAAAATGGAGGTACCATATTGTATTGTAGAGAACAGTCATAATGGAAGGGCACTAAGAACCTGTATCATATACCTTCTTAAGTATAGCTTGGGTGATCTCTGCCTCATCTGGTTAGGCTGCTTACTCCCTCTGAGCTGTTACTGCTGGAACCAACTCTGCGTGAGCTACAACCAACATCACTTAGATGCTGCCCGACATTGCCGTAACTTAGGCCCTCACAGCGTATGTCTCATCTTTCTCCTCCTGGCTTCCCCATTGGCCCTGGGATGTGAGATGATGAAAGGTCTTCCAGTACTCACACATAAACCAGAAGTGGAGATGGGGCAGGAAATGCCCTGTGAGGAAACAGGCCAATAGAGACAGCCAGTGTAAAAATTCTCATTTTCCTTCCCTGGGTAGACTAATTTGAGACATGATTGTTCAAATAGAACCCAGGGAACAATTCCACGAGATTAAGTATCATTGTACCTCACACCAGAGGAGGCCAACGTGGTGGTGCACCCTGCGAAGACATCTTCCCTGCCTTTTCCTTCCTGCTTCTCTGTGGTCACTACTTAAGAAAATAGTAACATGTGTAGACAACTGAAGCTGGATCCTTATCTTTCGCCCTGCACAAAAATTAAATCAAAATGGGTCAAAGACCTGGATATTAAGCCAACAACTTTAAACTTACTTGAAAAAGAAGTAGGGTCAACACTACAGGACATAGGAGTTGGCAACTACTTCCTTAACAAAACTCCCATGGCTCAAGCAGTAAAGTCAAGAATAAATGAACGGGATGCAATTAAACTAAAAAGTTTTTGCACAGCTAAAGATCTAATCAAGAACATCAAGAGAGAACCTACAGAATGGGAGAAAACCTTTGCCTGCAACACCTCGGACAGAGGGCTAATATCCAGAATAAAGGACTAAAGAAACTAAACACCAAAATCACAAACAATCCAATCAATAAATGGGATATGGATTTTAAAGAAACTTCTCACCAGAGGAAGTCCTGAAAGCCCATAAATATATGAGAAAATGCTCTACATCATTAGCTATAAGTGAAATGCAAATCAAAACTTCAATGAGATACCACCTCACTCCTGTTAGAGTGGCAAAAATGAAAAATTCATACAACAATAGATGCTGGAGTGGCTGTGGGAAAAGAGGAACACTGTCACACTGATGGTGGGACTGCAAACTGGTTCAGCCACTCTGGAAAGCAGTGTGGAGAATCCTCAAAAAATTAGGGCTGGAACCACCTTATGACCCAGCTATCCCACTCCTGGGTATTTTCCCAAAAGAGTTAGAATCAGCATCTTATAGTGATGTGGCTTCATCAATGTTTATAGCAGCTCAATTTACTATAGCTAGATTATAGAACCAACCCAGATGCCCCTCACTGGACAAGTGGATACAAAAACTTTGGTACATGTGTACAATGGAATACTACTCGGCCATTAGAGAAGACGATATTATAGCTTTTGATATCAAATGGATGGGGATGGATAAAATTATGCTAAGTGGAGTATCCCAATCTCAGAGACTCAAGGGCCGAATGGTATCTCTCATCTGTGGAAGCTAGAATACATCAGGAAGCAGTATGTTAGACGGTTATGCTAATAATAACTTCAATTTGTTTGATTCTCAACGCAACAGGGAGATGACTCCCTAGGATACATGGAGGCGTAGGGAGGGGGATGGGAGAGGAAGCGTGTAGGAAGAACTCCTAAGAGACTGGAGGGTGGGAATATGGGGGAATCATCCCAGAAGGAGATCTCTGTCCTCCATGAGATATTCATTTAACTCAGGAGTTCTTCTGGGGGAAACAGCAACAGGGAGGGGGGACCCAAGCTGGGCATCCATGATATGGCATTAGCCCTGGATAACTAAGTATATATACATTGGTTCTTGAATGTTCGATAATGATTCCCCCTCAATTGTATCTCTATATCCATCTAATAAAAAATTATTTTCAATTGAAAAAAAAAAGAAAATAATAGCATCTGAGCTTGTGCCTCAGTGTCTACTTTTTAGAGGTAATTGCTAAATAAAAATTAGCTTAGCCAATATTCTCATTTTGTTTATGTTGTATACATGCACATATACATGTAAAATTCAGAAGAAAAATTTGAGAACATATTTAATAACAGATATTAATGACAGTTATCTTTGGGTAGTACTTATAAGTGATTATTTTACTCCTTTTAAAATTTTAATTGTAGTTTAACATTTTCACAATCAATGCATGGTAAGGGAATAATAATAATAAAAGTTGTTTTTAAGAATTATGTTCAACATGTACATAATTTATTTTACCTTTTTTTGTACCAGGGATTGAAGCCAGAGGTGCTTAACCACTGAGCCACAGCCCCAGTCTTTTTTATTTTTTATTTTGAGACAGAGTTGCACTAAGATGGCTTAGGACCTCACGGAATTGCTGAGGCTGGCCTTGAAATTGTTATCCTCCTGTCTCAGCCTCCTGAGTATCTGGAATTACAGACATGCACCACAGTGCCCAGCTGTTATTCTTTCTTTTAGAATGCAGGTACCTCAAAACATAGGTGACATTAACAGATACAATTCTGACTTATTGTTTTGGTTGCAATGGATTCTAAAACTTTTTTCTAGTTAGTATACTTTCTACATCTGAACTTTTATATCTAATACATTATTTGACAAAATATTTAATTTGAACATGTCACTAATCAAAGCAATGTTTACAATGGAAATAATATTTATATAATTCATCCAATTGCACATTCATTTATTTTTTGTACAATTATTGAAAACTTTCTGTGCTAGACTATTTTGAGCTCTGAAAAGGAAAAGATGAATTAAAGCATACTCTCTGTGCCCAAGAATCTCACCATCCAATTTCAAAAAAAAAAGAGAAGATAGTGGGAAGATTTCCAATTTGACTATTACAGAATAGTCAGTGTAAAAATAACTTTTCTGCTAAATAATTATAAAAGCATTACAAAATATGAAACACCTGTTGACCATACTATGGCTCATCTAACAGCCAGAATTGGGGGGGGGGCTCATGATCCTTGAGAGAATGAAAGCACGTGAACATGAGTTTATATTCCCCTCTGCTTATCACCTAGGAGTACCTGCCAGTTGTTGGTGCAGTACAACAGAAAGAGTCAACACTCCTGTGTTGAAGAAGCAGTAATTTTAAATTTAGAATTTCCAAGGGGATGGAAATAGAGCACTGGAAATTGCTAAAATGTTAACTCAAAAATTTGCGTGAAATTTTCCATTGGAAAGTTTGGATGCCAAAATCTCTCATAGGAAGGAACCCTTCCCCCTAAAGACAACCACACAATATCAGAAAGCTACAGTTGTGGTACCAAAGTCCTGAGCACAAGTTTTAATAGATGTGTAGTTCTCAGAAGGCAAGGGTTGGGGTTAAAGACCTTCCAAAAGACCCAGGCTTTCAGCTGAGGTCCTTGAAGGGCAAGCTGAGGTAGACCAGCCGTGCCGTAGGATAAAGTCTCCTCACAGTCACAGTCATAGTCCTGTAGCAGTTGCATTGTCTTAACCTGTTTTCCCACAGTCTGCTTGTTTTTGCAAGCGGAAAAAAGAAACAGTAATTTTTCAGTGGGAAAATCAGATAACAACTTGATAGGATGATCAGCTCTAACTTCAACAATGAGGAACAAATGGAAACTGTGCCATTAGATATGATGTGCTAAAAAAAGACAGCGTTACCCATGCCGCTTTTCAGACAACACTGCAAATGAATCAGTTCGCAGAAATGTGTTAGGGAAAAATCAGAGACTGTCTAACTATAAAGAGTGAAAGAACGGTATTCTTCTACGTTAATGTCATAATGGCAAATTAAGACTGTGGAAATGTTCCATATTTTAAATGGTTGAAATGTCTTGATGATCAACTATACTCATCATACTAAATTGGAACTTGGAAGAGAGAAATGACATTGTGGAATGAACTGGCAAAGTTAGAGCAGAGATGATAGAGTAAATAAAATCTTTTTTTTTAGTTTTTTAAAAAAATATATATTCGTTTCTTAGAGAGAGAAAGAGAGAGAGATGGAGAAAGGAAGAGAGGGAGAGAATCAATTTTATTTATTTGTTTCATCTGGCCTTTGTTTCTCTGATACTTAGTTGTATATGTGGTGCTGGGGTTAGAACCTGGGTCTGTGTACTGAGTCACGACTCCAGCCCTTAAATAAAATTATTTTATTTTTAAAAAAATAAACAAATAAAAAGAATCTAACCACCCATAGGGGAAACTCTCCTAATGTTACTTATATTTTCTTGTAGTCTTTCTGTTCCTGTCCGTCCATCAATCTATCCACACACCACTTCACCAGTCTTTCATGAAGGTCTGCTGTATTCCAGGCACTGCAATAAATGAAAAGTGGATATTGCCTTATCAAAACGATAGGGTAAATACCATTTTGGAACTGATGTGGAATAATTTTGTTAATATGAAATTGATATGGAATGTGATTTCAATAAAGAGCATCATTTAATGCATATTTGATAAGGTGTTTCTTACATGCTGGGGACACTGCTATATGAAAAGATGGATCCTAGCCCTCAGGACTTAGATTATGTGGGGAACTATAAAACCAGCTCAGTGATTGAGGAACCTTTGTGTGGGAAGCAGTTGGAGATGTGGTTAGAGAACTAGAAATGTTATGGAGAATTTTTAGCACCATGATAAATGAAGTCTACGGACTGTCACAGGACTGTGGGAGAGCCAGTGAGGGCTTTTAAGTGGGCACAGGATTCTGTCTTCTTTACAGAGAGAGTCCACTCTGGTACCAATACAGAGGCAATGGTGGCTTCTGAATGTCTGCATATGAGAGGTTTTAGGGGCAGCAATTTGTTGGAAGGTGGGAACTTGGAAATTGTCTTGGAGCAGTGTTTTTGTAGCAATATTCAGTTTGCCTGTAGCAAGAGCTTATTCAGAACGGGATGCTTACTAGAGGGAATGGCAGAAAATAATATTGTGGAGATAGACTGAAAGTTCCCAGTGCTGGGGGAGTGAGTGAGGCTACAGAGACATAGGGAGATTAGTCTGGAAATTACTGTTCAGGTCTCAATCAGTTAATTCTGTGGGGCTGGGAAGGAAGGATTTGATGATAACGGTTTCAACTAAGAGGCAAGACAGGTTTGGAGGACAGGGAGGGCAAGCCAAGAAAGAGAGAGTTGGATGGGAGAGTAGAGAGGTGATGGGCTCCTGTACTTCTCCTGCTCAGGGGTGTGGGATGAGCTGCTCCATCCTCTGCCACCAGTAATGGTGTATAGTGCTGAGGTGGCACACTCCTGTGATCCCAGCTACTGGGGGTGGGCTGCTGAAGCTGGAGGAGAACTGCAAGTTCAAGTAGCCTGGGTGATACACTAATTTTCCTGTCTTAAAAAAAAAAAAAAAGACAGACACAGACAGACAAGTGTGAGAACACGGTTTCCCTGAAGTGGGGCTGGGGGAAGGGTAATTGTAATTAGTTTGAGTTTCTGAATCATGGACTCAGATTTAACTTTGTTGTGAGAACAGGCTTTTATGGGGTTCTCACCAAATCCTTTGGTCGCAGTTTGGTCGTTAGATGTGGTCTATAACCATAAGTTTTAATGTGGTGGGTTTTCTAGGTAGCAAAGCTGCCTCCTCTGCTCCCCAACATACAGCTCTACATCTTCTTGTCACTGTTTAGACCACTCACCACCTCTCACTGCTGCTGCATCTAGTGCAACCACAGGACGGTCCCTCATTTCTTTTTCTTTTTTTTAAAGAACCCATGTTATTGAGAGATACATTTAAAATGTACAATTCAATGATTTGGAGAATATTAACAATATTAATATATTAAAATATTATTTTATATAAAATATAAATTCTGCCATTTTAGCCAATTTTAATTGTGCAACTCAGTAGGCAACACTACTGAGTTATATTCATAATGGTGTGCAACCGTCATTCTTATGTATTTCTAAAAACTTTTCATCACTTTAACAGAAACTCTAACCATTAAGCTATCCTCCGCCCTTAGACCCTGATAACCCTTTAATCTACTCTCTTTATGAATTTGCCTCTTCTACATATTCATGTAAGTGGATCTGTAATAGTTCTTGTCCTTTGGGCTGGCTTATTTCACTTAGCACAATGCCTGTAAGGTCCATTCCTGATGTAGCATGTGCCAGAACTTTGTTATGGCTAATTTTGCATTGTTTATCTAGTCATCTGTTGATGGCATTTGGATTGTTTCCACCTTTTGACTACTGTGGTTAATGCTGTGTAAGAATCTGAGTCTCTGCTTTCAATTCCTTGGGTATTTACGTAGGAGAAAATTGCTGAGGACTTGCACATGAGCCAGTAATTTCCCTTACACTCATTCTTGTGTGCTGTCATTTTTTCTTGTGGCCTTAAATTTGCACTTCCATTTCAGACCTCACACTTACATGTCTTTTCTACTTGGAAGTCTACCAAACATTTCAAATGTAGCAGCTATAAATTTGAACACTTGAGTTTCTCCCCCACACTTGTCCCTTTCCTAGTTTCTCTCATTTTTAGCTGATGATAACTTATCCTTTTAGTTGCTTACAAGTTATTTTTAAGTCCTCTTTATCTTTTTGTATCCAACATTCAACTATCAGGAGATTCTGTTGGCTGTACATTAAAAATGTGTCCAGAATCAAATCACGTGCCACTACCTTCTGCTACCCATGCTGCATGTCTCATTCATCTCTTGTTTGAATATTGAAGTCTCCTCCTAATAGGTCTCTCTGTTCCCACCTTGACCCACAATCAGTCTTCAACAAGGACCATATTGATCCTTTGAAAACATAAATCAGAGTTCTGATTTCTGCTGAGAAAGTTGGAAAGAGTGTCATTCTCACCTTTACAACAAAGAAAAATCTGAATAACCTGAAAAATCATAACTTTTCTTGAACTTCTCAGAGAATTTCAGCCTGAAATTTAAGGAAAGGCAGGCACCTCCAGAGAGAGATGAGTCTTGCTGACCAGGAGGGAAACATGATAGGAAAGTTTCTGTGGATCACAGGAGCCGATCACAAGGAATCATGAATTTCTAAGGGTGGAGTATTTCTAAGGGTCAGCATAAGAATACAGCACCCATTGGAGCTATAGACACAAAGGGAATTCATACCTGCCAGCAAGGTTTTCTTTACAGATCTCACTGTCAGAAAGACCTGGGTTGGGATGAGGCAGGAGACTGGAGAAAGCCTCCATAGTGGGTCAGGGGAGGGAAGCCCCCACTGCAGGAAAAGAATGAAAATTTCCCAGGGTGCTTATTTCTTCACAGAAAAAAGCCCCAAGCTGTTGAGGAAGGGCAGCTCATCTTTAGGGCTTAGGTGAAGACACAGTGTGGCTAGGGGAAGGATAGAAGAAAAACCACAACCTTTCATTTTTGGTAGACAGACAGAAAAAGATCTCCCACTAGGGCAGACATATGGTCACTGAAGTCTTTCCACACCTAAGAGACCAAGGCCCACAGAGTAGGTTTAAGACTGAGGCTTAGGGGCTGGAGTGGTTGCTCAGCAGTTCAAGAACTTTCCTGGCATGCATGAGGATCTGGGCTTGAACCCCAGCACCACATACACAACTAAGTGTCTAAGAAACAAAAAAGCAGATAAAAAAGTAAATAAAATTGATTCTCTCTCTCTCTTAAAAAAAATAAAAGACTGAGGCTCAGGATCACAGAAAATGGCCCACCCACCCTAGGCTAACAAGAACAGGGTAACAGCAGCAACTGATCACAAGAGGAGAGTGCAAAGACACATAGAGAGGATCTTTTTAGGGTGCAGACTAGAACACTGAGGAAAACTCTGGTAACCCCACCCCACTGTGAGCATGAGGTCATGCCAGAGGAATTGTGTGTGCATGTGTTGGGGAGGAGGGGGAAATTCAGACCCAGGAAACAGATTTGAGATCCCAGCAGTTGGAGGAAGATGCAAGATGTGTTGGAATAGCATTCATTCTTCATTCAGAGGCAGAAGCAGCCCTCAGCCTCCTGCCCCAGCCCCATTTTTTCCCAGCCAGTTTCATTTATCCCTAGTCAGTTCTATTTAGTGCCCAGCCATTTCCATTGGCCTTTTTTTTTATGCAGGCCTGCCAGACACCTCCCTGAGGGAACCTCACCATAGCCATTTTGGGCCTGTCCTACAAATTAAAAGCCTGTGGTGTACTGAGGATAACAGCAGGAAGAATAAGTGCAAACCAATATGAACTCCAGAGTAGAGCAATTCCTCACAGTAAGTTCTAGAAAAAGTAGAGATAATCCCATGACATGAAATTACCTTAGTGGCTACTGACTTGCAAATTATAAGATGCACAGAGGCAAAGAAGAATAGCACAGTTAAGAAACAAAGCAACCAACAGTCCTACACAGATCCATCTCGATGTTAGACTTATCGGAAGAGGAATTAGAATACGATCGATAAAGTCTCTAGTGGAAAAGATGTGTGTAGCATGCATGAATATATGCAGGATTTCAGCAGAGAGATGGGAACTATAAGAGGGCATCAAATGGGAGGAAAACATGATGATAAATTAGTAACTTTGATATGCTCATTAGTAGACTCAGCTAAGGAAACAGAGCACTTGAAGACAGTTCAGTAGAAACTGCTCCAACTGAAGCACAAGAAGAAGAAAAAAGAGTGAAAAACCAAATCAAACATAAGCTCCAAACAAATAAACAAAAATGAATGCAGAGTAGATCGTCTAAGAGCTGTGGGACAATATCACACTAATAGTCATTAGTTTGCAATAAGAGCACAGGCAGGCGGGTAGAAGGATACTTGAAAGTATGATTAGCAGGGTGAAGGTTTTTTTCCCCTAGTGAAGAAATGAAAGGCTTTGTAGTATCTACTGTGGGCTGGATCTGGGAGTTACTGTCTGAATGGATCTAATGGTCTCTAGGCTGTGGTCATGATAGTGTGGTTATTTTTACATTAAATATAGGACCTGCTGTAAATCCCAGCCCCATAATTTAACATCTCCATCATCTCTGAGCACTGTAGTATCTGGTTTATGGGACAGTCAATTGGATTACAGTAAAGTAATGGTCCCAACTATTAAATACTCTCTGCGGTGATCCTGGACATTTCGCCCAGGTCCCAGGTGATTGTAAAGTGGATGAAATAAATGGCAGAGAAGTGCACATAGAAAGTGTTGCCTGGCACATAGTTTACAGTAGTGAGTGCACTTCTAGCTCACCAACTCAACCAATTGTAAGTCATCATCTTTGCCAGCTGCATCCTCAAGGGTAAAGTTGGCACCTTCTTCATTATAACCGAGGTGGGGGTTGGCATCAGTCAAGTGAGTCAAATCCAAGATGGGCTGTTGCTGGCTGAGGTTTGTTTCCCAGGGATTACAGGGATTATGATTTTACAATTCCCCCTTCCCAGCTTTTCTCAGCACCTGGAGCAAGGGCTTTAAAGTCCAAAGAAAGGTACCTCTGCAGTCAAGCTCCTCTCACCTGAAGGGTAATGCCCTCTTCTCATTTCTGAGACGTAATTTAGTTTTTCCTCTGTCCCAAGCTACTAGGTGCTGGATGTATATATGTATGCATCTTCGGTGAAAACACATTCATTAGAGTATAGTATAAGATATTTTCAAAAGTCCGTGAATTGGTAAAATCTGATAATTAACTGTTGATGGGGGTTGGGGGTTGGAGCTGTAGGAGTTCCCATATTGTTTTTTTGTGCTTTGAGACATTAAAAAATAGCATCGTTGATGGCTTACCCATTCTGACTATATTTTAATCATACCATGAACAGAAGAGGGTCTTGTAATATATTCATGTCATTTATATAGTGAGAGATTAGTGATCTTGTTCAGTTCATCAAATGTTTCATATCTATGCACTAAAAGAATTTGATTAATTAAAATGAGTTACAATGTAAACACATCTTTTTTGAATGTAGATAAATATTTATTTAGGTGAAGAAAATACAATATATTAAAAATTATAAAAGTTGGCAGTATACACACAATTGTATTTCCCAATAACATTTGTTGACAGTTTGTAATCACATATATTTTCAGAAGAACCATGAAAAGAAGTAATATATCATTTTGCTCTTGACTCAATTGCTTTGTAATATTTGGTATAGTTCATCACTCCCTATTTGAAACATTTCTTTCTGTCTACTTCTATATCACACCATGTTTTTTGTTTGTTTGTTTGTTTGTTTTTGGAGAGAGAGGAGAGTGAGAGAGAAAGAATCAATTTTATTTATTCATCTGGTTTTTATCCCTAACAGCTAGTTGTGTATGTGGTACTGGAGTTTGAACCTAGGTCCTTGTGCATACCAGGCAAGCACTCCAACTGCTGAGCCATTGCTCCAGCCCTCACACCCTGTTTTAAATTCTACTTTACTGACTGATCCTTTTAAGTCTTTCTTGCAGTTTTCTCTCTCCCTTTCTTTCTTTATTTTCTATTGGACTTCTAGATAATGAAGTGTCCTAAGCATTACAGTCCTGAGCCCCTTTTGCTGGTAAACACATCTTTAAAGTCCAGATTGCCAGTTAATGTTTACTTACTATTTGGACTTAGTCTTTTTTTATTGATAGTTGTGAGACAGCTGAATTTTTTTGAGGGGGTCTGAGTGAATTTGAAGAAATGCACAGGTATATTTAACCTTTTACAGTGCTTCTAGAAAGCAATAAAGACAGTTTTTGTGGTCAAGTGCTGAGTCATTTGAAAGCATAGCGGCTAGGCTAGGTCCGTAGCTATTTGTGTTACATATACCACATCTTACTGCAGTAAATATTCAGAGGTGGAAAACATATTTCATGTCGGGGGAGAATGAGATTAATTATGAGTAGGGCTCCTGTGGGCCCTGGGCAATTTGAGTTGTAGTTTTGTTTTGTCTACCACACCATTTTATTAAATTAGATTTAATTACTTCTCAAGGAAGGCACTTGACCGTGCTATGGTTTGAATGCTTTACCCAAAGTCCAAGTGCTTGAAAGTTAATATCCAATACAACAGTGACGAGAAGTGGCCCTTTTAAGAGGTGATTAGAATGATTTAATGCTGTTATTTCAGGAATGAGTTAATTTTCTTGGGAGTGGGTCTGGACTTCAGCCTCCTTTTCTTTTCTCTCTGTGTGTGCTCTCAAACTAGACAGAAACTTGGTACCAAGAAGTGGGGCTGTTTCTGTAAC
Organism: Aplodontia rufa; assembly: GCA_004027875.1. NCBI lineage: Eukaryota > Metazoa > Chordata > Mammalia > Rodentia > Aplodontiidae > Aplodontia > Aplodontia rufa. The sequence goes on along the minus strand of PVKS010009006.1, from coordinate 38,953 downwards.
AAATTCCTAAAAAAGTGGAAGCAGGTTTAGTACAAAGTAAATGGAGAAGGACTGGAAGAATTTGGAGGGGCAGGCTAGAAAAAGCAATGGAGTGCTAAGGGTGATAGAGCACTGTAGAGAAAGTCCAGAGCTTCTTAGAGATTTCAGTAAGAGGCTGTGATCAGCACGCTGGTAGAAAGATGGACAGTAAGACCATTCTATGGAGATCTCAAATGGAACTGAGGAGGTATCAGAAACTAGAAATAAAGGCCATTGTTGTTGCACAGTGGCAAGGAACTTGTCAGAAGTATGTCGGGGTCCTAGAACTTGGTGAAAGGCAGAATTTTAGAGCACTGAACAAGGGTATTTGATAGAGGAAGTATCTAAGCAGTAAAACATTTGAAGTGCAGCATGGCCTCATTTGGCTCCTTACAGTAAAATAAGAGAGAAATAATTTAGAGAAGAAATATGAATTAAAAGGAAAACAGAAAATTAAAATATTGAAAACTTTCAGCCTGGCCATTGAAAAAATGAAAAGGTGTGCTTAGGAGAGCAAGTGAAGGGATGGCCACGGGGCCCTTTGCTAAAGCGATGACTAGGGATAGAAGAGGGGCAGGTGCTATTCACCAAGACAGTGAGAGAAAGGCTCTGGAGGCATTTTGAAAATCTTCAAGGCTGCTCTTCCCGTCGCAGCCTAGAACAGGATCTTGAGGGTAAGCTTTCCAGAAAGGCACTCTCAGCCTTGGATCTCAGCAATGCTGCTCAGGGCCACCTTGGGACTCTGTTTCCCTTGTTCTGTTGCTGGATTGCTTGGTTGCCGCAGCTGCAGTTCAAGGAGGCCCAGGAGTGGCTCAGGCCACCACCCCAGAGGATGCGTGCTGCAGCCTTTAATAGCAACCACATGGTGCTAATTCTGTAGGTGCACAGGGTTCATGAACTGTGGGTGTGACATCCTAAATTTCAAAGGACCTTAAGCACTGGGTGCTCAGGATGTAGGATATGGAGTATTATTGTCCAGCTCTAAGACTTAACATTGTTTTCTGTGTTGGATTTTGAACTTTTGGGGACCAGATACTCCTTTCTTCTTGTCTGTTTCTTCCTTTTGGAATGAAAATGCTTGTCCTGTTCCTATCCCATTATATTTTGGAAGCAGGTAACTTAATTCCACAGACTCACAGTTGGAGAGAGGGAATTGCTTGTGGATGAAAGGGAAGCTTATCAGGTCCTCTTCAGATGAGACTCTGGACTTTGGGCTTTTGAGATAGTGCCAGAATGAATTGGGACTTCGGGGCTGTTGGGATGGAATGATCATATTTTAAATGTGAGAGGGACATTAATTTGGGGATCCAGGAGTGAACTTCTATAGTTTGAATGTGTTTCCCAAAGTTCATGGGTTAGAAACTTAATTCCCAATGCAACAGTGTTGAGAGGTAGGATCTTTAAGAGGTGATTAGGTCACAAAAACTCTACCCTTATGAATAGATTGATTAGTTTTCATAGGAATTTGTTTCTGATAAAAGCATGAGTTTGCCCCCACCCTTTAACCTTTCCCTCCACTTGTCTCCTCCCCTTCCTCCTCATTCTTCTTCTTGTGCTCTCTCATTCTCTTGCTCTTCTGTCTTCTGTCATGTGATGACACAGCAAGAAGGCCTTCACTAAGTGCAAGCTGCTCAACTTTGGACTTCACAGCTTCTAGAACTGTAAGGAATAAATCTCTGATCTTCATGAATTATCCAGTATTTTAGTCTGTTTTCCATCACTGTAACAAAATACCTGAGATAATTAACTTATAAAGAGAAAAGGTTTATTTTGGTTCACAGTTTCACAGGTTCTAGTCCATGATCAGGCAGACCCATTGTTTTCAGGCCCGTGGCAGGCAGCACATTGTGGTGGGAGTACATGGTGGGGCAAACTCACTTGTATCAGGAGCCAGGAGCAAAAAGGAGAGCTAAAAGGGGCTAGGGTCCCATAGTCCCCTTTGAGGTCATGCTCACAATGACCTAAAGACCTCCTACTAGGCCCCACCTTTTGAAGGTTCCACCAACTCCTAATGGTACCTTCCTGGGTGCCAAGCATTTAACACATGGGAGACATTTGAGATCTAAACAGTAGCACTCAGTCTCAGATATTATGTTATAACATACAAAACGGACTTTGACAGAGGGTAAATGAATGATGAAAACTATCTTCTTAATTGATATCTAGAAAGACATACAGTGGTGTCCTGGGGGCTCTTGAAAGTACGACGTGAGATGTAGTGTTGGGGAAGGGCAGGGTGAAAGAGAGTGTGTTGTAATCAACCAACTATGGAGGTGAACGCTCAATTAAGATGTTTTTAGGCAAAATGAAACATTTCAACCACGCTGAAAAACTGGGCAAAGAGGTAATGCATGAGAGGAAGTCAGAATAGGAAGCGTGGCACCCTTTGTTTAAAGAATAAGATGGAACAATACTTAAAGCAGAGCTGAGCTTGGGACTGGAGTGGTGGCTCAGCAGTTACAGTGCTTGCCTGGCATGCATGACGATGTGGGTTTGCACCCCAGCACCATGGACACAACGAAGTGTTGGAGCAACCAAAGTCACATGAAAAACTAAATAAAATTGCTTCATTCTTTCTTGCTCACCATCCCTTTCTCTCTCTCTTAAAAAAGCAAAAACAAACAATAATAACAACAAGAATAACAAAAAACCAGCTGAGCGCTAAGAAAGAATTTCTCTTCTTTAATGGTAAATGTACACATACAGGCCTGTCTCTGTGGTGATCTCTTATAGTGTTCCCCATCTTTACACCTTGTGCATGAGGAAATTGGTTAATAAGGAGGTTGAGTAGCTTGACATAGCTGGGGAATTGTGATCTAGAATGCAAACCCAGGCTGATTCCAGAGCTCATGCTTTTAACCACTGTGCAACAGCGATGCTCGTTCAGTGGTGATGGATGTGCAACAGGAACGTCTTTGCAACAGTTTCTGTGCAATAGTGAGGCTTGTGCAAGAGTATCTGTGCTAGAGCACATGTACCATGCAGCAGAGACATAGATGTAACAGCGAAGTCTGAACTATCACTGCATGACGGAGACGGTCAACCCCTCAGCCTGAGTCTACAGTGGATACGGTTTCAGGAAATCTGGCGTCCAGCCTTGACTCTCAGTGCCCTATAGGCTTTGCCTGCTCCAAACCATTTATTTAAGGCTTTGCAACTGCTGTCTCTGCCTCTTAGTAGGAGGGCAGTTAGACACGAAGTCACTTTGGGGAATGCTTTGCAAAATTACTTTGCAGGATGCCGTTTTGGGCAAATGTTTACTGATCAATATTTTTGTTGTGGCTTTGTCTTGGGCACAATGTGGAATCTCTGAAGAAATAATAGATGCTGAATCCCACGGGCTGGGGGAGACCCACTCAAGGTGACGGAGTTGGCAGCTGCCTGGGGCTCTGTGGACTGCCTGATTCTCTGTCCCTTGGGGAAAGTGCCCAGCAGTCTGTCAGTTGGGGGGTTTTCTGTAGAGCTGTTGGATTCCTGGTCACTGACTGGGGACAGCATACTGGCAAGGTCTGTCTGCTGCTTTCCCTGGAGCTTCTGAAACAATATCAACAGAGGATATTTGGGGTAGTGGAGACACCTACTGTTTGTTTTGAGGAAGGCTTACATTAGTTCAACTCAAACCTGTGTGTTCCTATGGGCTGGTGGTGATAGTAGACAGCAATGCTGTAATTGCTAAGGCCTAGGGGAGGGAGGAGTGAGGTGAGACAGGTTATTTAGAGAGTTCTAGAATGTCAGAGCCTGAAGGTACTCAGAATTCGTGTTCTAGAGCTGTGGCCTCTAACTGCTAGTGCCAGGCAGCTATTACAATTAAAGTGAAATTAATTACCATTTTAAATCCAGTTCCTTGGTCACAATAGCCTTTTTCAGGTATTCACTAGTCCCCTATAGCTGGTGGCTCTCATTTGGGGCAATGCAGATATAGAACACATCATCTTCTCAGTTCTGTTGGATAGTGCTGTCCTGGAGTATTCTAGATCAATCCTGTTTTGAAAATGAGGAAACTACTGGGCAGAGAAGGGACTTGCTGGACTAGGATGTTGGTAATTGGCACTCCTTCTCTGTTACCACCAAGATACTTCCTAATTAAGCTTATGGCATTGTGTCAGGTATTGGGAGATGGTGATATAATACCATTGTCTTGGCTTCTTGAGGGTCATGGTCATGTAACCTATAGCAAGACTAGTGCTTTTCAAATACCTTCTTTTAAGGGGGAAACTTTTTTTCCCTGTGAAATCTTTTGTGGATAGCAAAAATAAGAAATAGGTGAATACCAGAGCTGTTCTGGCTGAAATGTATTCAGTGTGCATGCGTGTGTGTGTGTGTGTGTGTGTGTGAGTGCGTGAGTGTTGTGAGAGTGTGTGTGTGTGAGTGTGTGTGTGTGTGTGTGAGAGAGAGAGTGTGTGTGTGTGTGTGTGTGTGTGTGTGTGTGTGTGTATCTGGGGTCCTAAGGCCTTGCCATTCCAGCCTCCTCATGGCTCTTTCACCTTCTTGGAATTATGAGCCAGAAAATTTGTCATCTATCCTCAGGCTTCTCAACTGGTAGGGTCTGGATTCCCATGTTCAAAATGGATGTAAGGCAGGGAGATGGGAGTGTGCAGAGAGAGAGTAGGCCAGACAGCTTTTTGTGTACCCAGCATTTCACATGCTCAAGGGGCAGAGGGAGTTTTACCAGCCATGACCTCCCACTGCAGCTTCTAGTTCCTGCAGAGATGGGGAGGAGTAAGGCATGACTGAAGCAGAGTTATTTGAGTGGCAAATGGTTGGTGACAAAGCTCTTTCCAGGCTTACTTCAATATTCTGGCAGAATTTCATTTATTTATTCATTTATTCATTCATTTATCAGATATTTACTGAGTTCCTGTTATGAGTCATGCTGAAGTAACATTCTGGGAGGGGGGAAGGATGGGGTACTAAGATGAATCAGATAAAGACCATGTCTTAAAGAAGTTAGAATTCTAATAAGGGAAATAACATGGAAATAGCAATATCTAAAAACAAAGTAGAAAATGATAATTGCTAAAAGCTGGGCATTGCTAAAACACTGTGGGATTCTGGAAGAGGAAGAAGAAATTACTTTTCACTGGGCACTTGGAAAGGAATGGTGCAGGACAGGTCTTTGCTACAAGTGCTGAATGGAGCGGATCTGCATGTACAGGGTTTGGGTAGAGGGCAGAGGCCCTCCTGATGAAGGGAGGCGCCCTGCACAAGTGTAGGGAGCTGGGAAAGTGTCTAAGGCACAGGAAGCGATTCAATTTGGCAGGAACACAAGATGACTGAATGTGTCAGTAGGTTTTGCTCTTGCCCACTCCATACACCTTCAAGAATTCACCATCACGTAGAAAAGAGCCTCTGGCTCAAATCTTTCTTCAGTTAGTACAAAAGAGTAAGGAGTGGAGGACCAATGTAATCTCGGTGGGTCCTGGAGTCTTCTGAGTCCTGCCCAGGAGATCAGCTTGAAGCTGACTTCCTCGATAACTTCCTGTTGGGCTCTGACAGCCTCTGAAGGGGCAGGTGACACTCTCTCAACATGGGCACTACTGGAAAACCTATGCTGCTAACCTTTTCTGGTTTCTAATGCTGTTTCCTCTTTTCAACCACTAGAAACACAGCTGCAAATGAGCTGTGTCTTGGAGAAAAACCTGAAGTGAAGCTGTTGCTTTTCACCTTGATTCTGGCATGAGGAAGTGCTAGGGTGTATGAGTTTAGAATGAGTATGGGAGAGCATCAGAGAGCCCCAGAACGACTATTGCTAAGATATTTTCATAGACTTTCAATGCTATTTAAAAAAATGAAGTATACACAGCATGTTTGGAAAAATTAATAATTTAATGCGTGTCTTTCTTTTAAACCATCTGTGTTGTTAAATGCAAGTTACTCATTCTTTTAATTTTCCCCCCAAGTGCTGGGGCTTGAACTCAGGGACTTGGACTGAGCTATAATCACAGCCCCTTCTTTTCATTAAAATTTTTTTTCCAGGATTTTTTATCAATATATATGTATATAATGAAATTTATCATATTAACCATTTTCGGTGTATGGTTTAACCATTTTCAGTGTAAGTGTCATTAAGCACATTCATGTTATTATCCAGCTATTACCACCATCTACCTCCAGAATTTTTTTTTGTCTTCCCAAACTGAAACTCCATACCCACTAAGCAGTAATTCTCCATTCCTTCCTCTCCTAGACCCTGTTAACCATCATTTTCTTTCTGTCTCTGAATTTGATTACTTTGGGTACCTCACATAAGTGAAACCATATGTCCTTTTTTTTTTTATTAGAAGTATATAGAGATACAGTTGAGGGGGAAACATTATCAAAACAGTAGCAATCAATGTGTATAAACTTTGTTATCCAGGGGTAATGCCAAAACATGGATGACCACCTTGAGTTTTACCTGTTGCAGTTTCCCCCAGAAGAACTCATGTGTTAAATGGGTATCTTGTGGAGGAATGACATCGGCTTCTGAGATGGTTCCCCCATCTTCCCAATCTCCAGACTCCTATGAGTTCTTCCTATACCCTCCCCCCTTCCCATCCCCCTCCCTACACCTCCAAGTATCCTAGAGAGCCATCCACCTATTACTCTGAAAGTCATTCAATTTGAAGTTTTGTTAGGTTAGCCGTCTGCCCTACTGCTTCCACATAAATTCTAGCATCAACAGATGAGAGAAACCATTCGGCCCTTGAGTCTCTGAGTTTGGGAGACTTCACTACCATATGTCCTTTTGTGACTGGCTTATTCACTTAGCATAATGTCCCCAGGGTTCTGCGTAGTAACATGTGTCAATTTCTTTCCATTTTAAGTCAAAGTAATATTCCATTGTATGTATATACCACATCGCATTTTGTTTATCCATTAATGCACAGATGAGATTGCTTTGAGTCAGAAAATATAAAGGTAGGCAGTCAGTGTAGTGTCAAGGAGCAAGGAGTTGGGCAGTTGTGTCAGTCCCAGAAACCCCAGGACAGGCCTGACCTCAGAAATCACCTCCGTTAACGAGAAGAAGAACTGGTCACAAAAAGAAAGACTTATACAGTAAAAGATGGAAGGATAAATAGATGACATAGGCCAATGGGGAGGAGGGAAGAGCCCCTGAGATAGGATAAAGAGTCAAACCCCACGTTAGAAGGCAGGTCTTCGGCTCTGAGGCCCTGTTTCTTGTTTGAGAGTCCTTTCCTGTTGCTTTGCTTTGCTCTCTAAGCTCTGAAATAAAGGCTTTGCTTGCGGCTTTGCCTTGGAGTCAGCGACTTTAACTCTATTGTTGTTAGACTAAGGACCTGAATAGAGCTGGTATCATAGATATCTGTTTAAGTCCCTGCTTTCGATTCTTTTGGGTACATACCCAGAAACGAAGTTGTTGGGCCGTGTGGTCGTTCTGTTTTTAAGTTTTTGCTGACCCGTCATGCTGTTTTCCATAGGGGCCACACCATTGTATATTCCCGCCAGCATAGCACGGGGTTGTAATTGCTTCACTTTCTCTGCAATACTTTTTCTTTCCCTTCCTCCCTTTCTTCTTCCTTCCCTCATCTCTTTCTCCGTTTTTTCTTTTATAGCCCTCCTGAGGGATATTAAGTGAGTGAACACTTTTTGAATAACAATATTGTATCAGCTCTGCCAAATTTGATGCTAAAACATTTCAAGTTGTGTCTTTTTCTCAAGCACCTATTTTAAGTTTAACATGGACATTACACTAACTGGCTTCTTTGTAAAACTTGAGTTATTAACGTCTGCTCTCAAAGCAAGTATAAAAATGATTGCATAGTAATGTGATGAAATATCTTGGTTACTGGGCCTAATCCGTGGTGTCCTGACCACAGGAACTCAGCACGCCTCCTTCTTGTGCTCACTAACCAGCAGCTTCCAACTGTGTCTGCCAGTCTTTGCCTGTGAGCTTTCTCTAGATACTGAAGCCCTCTTAACCCACAACAGGGTGGCCTTAGCGTGCTGAGGATTAACATCTCTCAACTGGATAAAAACCCCGGCTGTGTCACTCCTTGGTGGAGCTAACTCCAAGTTATTGTTCTACAGTCTCTCTGCGGTCCCAGTCCCCGTAGCAATAGTCCTGATGGCTCACAGCAATAGCCTGTTCAATGATGCACCCTTCACTGACTCCCCTCCCTTCCCTATCTCCCTTTCTGAATTTTCTACAAATACTTTTTGGGATCAACTCCTAGGAAAGCTATTTACACTAATCTATGTCTTAGCATTTACTTTTGGAAGGACCCAACCTAAAACAGTTGTTCTAATGAATATATGAACTTTGTTGTTACATGGTGAAGAATTAAGATAATTTTATGTTAAAAAGACTACATCTAGGAGGTGGGGGGTGGCTCAGCAGTTACGGTGCTTGCCTGCTATGCATGAGGACGTGGGTTCAAACCCCAGCACCATGTACATAACAAAGTGTTGGAGCAATGAAAGCCACATGAAAAACTAAATAAAATTGGTTCTCTCTCTCTCATTGTCCCATTCTCTCTTAAAAAAAAAAAAAAAGAGGGGCTGGAGCAGTGGCTCGGCGGTTAATGGCGCTTGCCTGGCATGCGCAAGTACACGGGTTTGAACCCCAGCACCCACATACACAACTAAGTGTCAGAGCAACGAAAACCATGTGAAAAACTCAATAAAAATTGATTCTCTCTCTCGCTCTCTCTCACTGTCATTCTCTCTTAAAAAAAAAAGACTACATCTGGATTAAAATTATGTGCATCTGAAAATAAGCTTTGGAATAGACTATACATTTATGTAAACAGGCTTTTCCCCTGGTGGAAGTTTTCTTTGTGTTTCCTTATGAGATATTTGTATATGTAATAGAAATGAGTTTCCTTGAGTATTTTACGGGTTTTTCTCATCCTGATATTCACAACATTTGGAAATACTGTGTCCCTGCTACTCTTACAGTGCAACCGCTGCCCTTTGAGGTGCTCTGAGTTACAGAGCACAGTCTGAGTCATACAGTGCCTCCTGCTTGCTCCTGGGCTCCTCATTGTTTCCAGCTATGCTCAGCCTCTAAAGGCAAGTGGGGCTTGACGTTCTCTCTTTCTTTGCCTATGTAGAGAAGCATTACTTGCCTTTTCCTTTTTTACTAATAGGTCTCATTTGTGAAATTTTAGAAAACCTTACCCAATCAAATCTATGCCTTTGTAATGGGAAATATTTTAATTTCCTGGTGATAAATCATTCTTTCAAATTTCTTATTCCTGAATGTTACTTTCGTGAATGCCTAGAAGGAAGATTGAAAGATCCCTAGACAAGTTACTTCTGTGTGACTAGAATAGCTCCCAGTTATTCTGGCTTACTGTAGGTTATGTACAGTATTGCCTCCTTACCTTAGGAGATAAATTCCAAGACCCCCAGTGGATGCCCGAAACCACGGATGGTACTGAATCCTATATACATACTGTTTTATCTGTTTATTTATTTTTTAGCTATGATAAAGTTTAATTTACAAATTAGTCATAGTAAGAGATTAACACTAACAATAAAATAGAACAATTATAACATACTGTAATAACAGTGATGTGACTGGTTTCTCTCTGGAATTTTCCAATTAGTATTTTCTGACCACAGTTGACCATGAGTAATTGAAACTGTGGAAAGTGAAACTGAGCATAAGGGGGATTAGAACATTCTGTATTTCTTAAAGGAGGATTTATGTGGAACGTGAAATATATGTGGGCAAGGAGCTATTTTCAACTTTTTTGGTAGTGTTGGCAGTCAATGTCTTTCATAGAAGATTCACTGAGAAAATTGAAGCAGGTGAAATTTATAGCCAGGAGCTATAGGAAGGAGATCTTGTTAAGAGAGAAGTTAGATCCTGAAGAAATAATTTCTGGTGGGAAGATACAATTTCCTTTAAAATCTTTGGGCCAGGCTGTGGCTAACCGCAGTTTGTGGCCATCAATCCTATAAACTAACATGAATATTTACTCAGAAAAACTAAACTCATCAGTGGTGAAGTTATTATCATTCTAAAGAGAAACTGACCTTGGTAGGACTGTTCATTCAGTTGTTACAAAATAAACAACAGTAAACTGATATTTCCTAAAAATTCATAGATGTTTGAGGTACATAATTTAAAAACTCCTTATAAGCCTTCCGATGGGGTAAACATTCCTAAGAAGATCTTCTTTAGAACTCTGGAAGGTGAGAGCCATCCCTATAGCAGGGAGCTGAATTTCCTAGAGGGAAATTCCTTCTTTAGTGCTTTTGCTAAATCTGAGGGCACTGAGCTTGCTTCTGGAGATTGAGAAAATCAATGGTCAATGAACTGGCACCTGCTGTCTATGGTGGACATGCTGAATACTGTGTTGGGAGCTGGGGCTACACGGATGAGCAAAAATCCTCAAAATAGGAGTGAGCTGTATCTTCGATCTTTAGTGCTCAAGTGCATCCTGCTGATTTCCACATCTGTTTGTTTCTTTGGTCTGGGGGAGCAGTATTAAATTTAACATAGAGTTTTCTGAGAGTGAAGTGGTGCTATACCATCTACCCTTTGTCCCCTACTGAAGTTATTTTTGAAACAGATAAAACTATTAAGGTGCTGGGAGTGGTGCACAGGCCAGTAATCTCAGCAGCTCTAGCAGCTGAGGGAAGAGGATGGCAAGTTCAAAGCCAACCTTAGCAACTTAGTGAGGCCCTAAGAAGAGCCTGTCTCAAAATAAATAAATAAATAATTAAATAAATAAACAAACAGTCTGGGGATGTGGCTCAGAGGTTGAGTGCCTCTAGTTTCAATCCCTGGTTTCAAAAAACAAAATAAAAAACTATCAAGGTGGTACTGACTGTTTTATTATGATGGAAACAGAATATTGGGTTGAGCCTTTGATATACTTTGTAAAGGGTTCAGTAGATAAAGTCACAGTTCAAGAAATCATTAACGTTGAGTAACCAATTCAGCAAAAGTTGATAAAAATTTGTAAACCTACATAGACATGATGGTTTGAATGTCCCTTAACAATTATCTTGGGATCATAAGTATTTTAGATTTTAAATTTGTTGAATTTTAAAGCATTTGCATATACATAATAAGATATCTTGGCCCCAAGACCAAATATAAACTTCAGTTATGTTTTTTTGTATACCTTATACACAGCCTAAAAATAATTTTTAGTATACCTGCATTTTGACTGTGACTTGTCACATGTGGTTAGTTGTGGAATTTTCCACTGATGTCATGTTGGTGCCCCCAAAATTTCAGATTGTGGAGCACTTTAGATTTAAGACTTTCAAATAGGAGTTTAACACATATAAGTAAAAAAACCCTCTAAGTTAACCATAAAACTACTTTGCTTTTCTTATGTTACCTACTTGGTTGATTTGCCCCTTTGTAAAAAGCCTATCTTTTCAATAGTTTGACTTTAAATTGATATTTCTTCATAAAATGAAACACTGACCAGTGGTGTATTGGAGATCTATATTTTTATACTTCCTAATTATTTTATTGTATTTTACTAATATCCATGTGACTGAAGTTATTTATAGTTATCATATCTGTACCACATAACAGTATGTTACTGAGTGTCCCTTCCCAATTTCACATGGAGTGATGGCGATTCAACAATGGAAATGGGCAAATAATACAAATTGGGACTTTTCTCCCCAAAGAGCCAGTTGCTAACCATTTTACCAGCACATCTATTACTATGATGCTTTCAAAGTTATCATGCATTACACTTCCATCTCACCTTCAGTGAGATCTGGGGATCATCTTGAGGGTCAAGGTAGTACCTCCACATTCAGTGGGATTTTCATACACCAAGACAAGGAGGTTTCATATTCGGGTCACTGACTGGCACTAGCTGGCTCAGAGCAGTTTCTTCTCTGGGATGACAGAAGACTGTGGCCATGTCCAATCTTAGGTTAGACTGAGGATTGGCCATCAAAACTCCTGAGGGTCCACCGCCAAGCAGCTGCCTTTCTATACAGTTGTGCTTTTCATTTTCTCTACAGTCATCAACTTTGCAGGAAGTCACTGGATATTTCCTAATGGAGTGTCATCATTTTGAAGCAACATGCACGATCTTGCTCTGTGATCACAGAACAGAAGCTCTGTTGAACTCTCTAGGTCTCTGGTTGCAGGCTTGCACTATCTTCTCCTCAGGTGGCACCATTAGAGTGTCCAGTTTCAGGAGCTTCCTCCACACTTTCATGGCCTAACTTTCATGGCCTAAGTATGACTCGTCCTCCATACTTTTTCCCCCCAGAACTTTACTTTTCCCCTTTAGTGAACACAACATAGATTTAGAAATCAGTCCAACTCAAGGCAAATGGTATCTCTGTTATTTACTGAATATTAATATTGACTGTTATTACTACTATCACCTCTGAATCCAGATTTACTGCTCCAGATGATGGGTATGAATCAAATAGCTTTCCAGTCTCACTTATTTGAGTACATAAAAGAAATTCCCCACTTGGTGAGAGCAGGATTTCCCTCCCACCTCTTTTTTTTTTAATTTTCAAGATTCTTGCCCATCCTGAGATTCTGGAGGATAGCTTGGCAGGTGTCCCCACTGCAGCTGTGCCTTTGCAGTCACTTGGATATGGACTCAGCCATAGCCAATGTGACTATGGTACTGGATGCTCCCGCAAACTCCTCAAGCTACTCCTGCCCTTTTGTTTGTTTGTTTGTTTCTTTCTTTCTTTACTTTTTTTTTTTTTTGGCTTAGCCATGAACAAATCTTTTCCCTCAATTCATATGGAACTGTTCATCTGGACTATGTCTTTTAATAAGATTTTACCCATGACTCATAAGCATGACTAACAACTTGCTTCTAGATGTGGCTACCCTTGAGATTCGCAAACCCAAGATCACCTACCTTGGTCCCTACTCAGATCTAGCCTGCCTCTCTGGAGAGGGAGCCAGTGTCCCCCATCCCCACAACTGATAGCTCTATCAAGCTTATTTCTACTCCTCAGAATCAGGTTCTCAGCAACACTTGTGCCCACTGAAACTCAGTAGAGAGTAAGGAGTCCTTTATTGTTATATTATCTATTATTATTTCCTTTAAAATTAATCACTAACAATATTAACATTAATAATGATAACCGTGGTGGACACTTCTATAGAATTTTTGTATACCAGGTTCTGTTCTAAGGATTGCATATAACAATTCATTTAATTCTTATACGAATCCTGAAAGATAGACGATTATCATTTCAATTTTAGAGAAGATGGAAATGAAACACAGAAGGGGTAAGTAACTGATCTAAGTTCAAACATCAGCTAAAGGGGCATCCAGATTTAAAAGCAGGCTCTGAAGCCTGTGTAGTCACTGGTTATTGTACATGCATATTTCTCTGTGTGTTTATATGTGGGACTGCATGCATGCATATGTATGAATGTATAAGTGCATGTGCAACTGTATTTATGTATGTGTGAATGTGTGTGCATGTGTGCGTTAACATTAATCCATGTCCTGAATGTGGGCATCCAACTCAAGGGGAATTTTGCATTTGAAGAACTTCAATCAGGAGTTCTCACCTCTAAGAGGTGGCTGCAATGAGTGCTTCAGATATCATTATCTAAAGCAAGAAGTGTTGGTTAGGGAGTTTAAAGATGATAGAAATAAGTTTTTGTTGATGAAATGAGTCATGTTAAGTATGTGACTATTTAGAAAAATTGCATAGGACCCTTAGGCCTTGCATGAATGGGACTAAAAATCAAGGGAGTCTAATGCCTAGGTAGAATTGTCAGGCCCAAACAGTGTGGTCCATTTAAGGGAGGGAGTGTGTACTACTACTGTTGTCAAAATAACTGTTGGATTTGCCTAAGAGAAAATCATTCATGCAATGTGCTTGCTTGAATTTCTAGAAAATAGTGATTTCCTGAGCCTCTAGATATGTTGAATATTTTTTTGTGGGGACACAAATCTTTTTGCTGAGGGTTTGTCCTAGAGCCAGAATTCTGTCTGATACGAGGTTATGGGGAGGAGAGATGCAGCTCCCATCATCTCAAAACTGGAGGCTGCAGATCGTTTCCTATTAGAACCTGATGAATGTGGAATGGACACTTTGGCTTAGGTCAGTTTGCAGTATTTTTCCATCCTCAGTCAAGGACTCATCCTTCAACTTCTCATTTCTTTTCCTGGGATCTTCCATTCCTGGCATGATTGACAGTGGTAATGCCTGTTCTGTTCAGGAAAAACCCACCCACTTGTCATTTTGAGTGGTCTTACCTTTAGGTCCCCAAAGAGCACTCCCAGTAGCTCCATCAGGTATTTATTGGTGTGGTTTCCCAAGGCTGGATAACTTATTCTTAATTCACTCCACATTTAAGGCAACAGTGCTGAGCTGCCTCCAGACTGGTCCACTTCCAGTTACAGCAATGATGAGGATTCACATCTTGACTTCTAGTTTCCTGTGAGCAACTCACATGGGAACCTATATCTTTTTTCAAAACAAAAAAATGAATCCCAGGCACTAAATCCTTCCTTAGGAAAAAGTGTTTTTCTAAACAAGGGGTTGTCAACACATAGACTACACTGTTTTATTTATTTTGACCTTCATGGTGTATATCAACATTTAAATCAATAATTTAAATTAGTTTTCATCATTTCATAACAGGGAACTTATGTACAAAATCTGAATGTCTGCCTTGTCCTGAAAACAAGAACATCCGACAATTTTAGGCTTGCCATCCCATTAATCAATAATCAGTAGAGGGTAAGTGGAAGCTATAGATAGAGCAATCACTGTCTAGTTTGCCACAGTTCCCACCACTCCCTATTGTTCCCTGATAATGAGAACAAGCTTTAAATTGCATTTATTATTGTGCTTGTGCTATTATTTTCCTTATAGTAGAATTAAGAGGATCATGGAATGTATCCTGTATTCATGTCTGTATTATAATTTGGAGCTAATTCAAATCTCAAGAAGTCTACCCCTGTCCAAAATGTTCAGGTTTCAATTCAAAATCATTCAACATACCAAGAACTAGAAAGATCTCCATGTGAAAAAAGAAAAGACAAAAATACCAAAACTGAGGTGGAAAAAATATTTGAATTATCTGACAAAGATTTTGAAGCAACCATCACAAAATGCCTCAACTAGAAATTGTAAAAATAGTTGAAATTAAAAAATAGAAAGTCAGGGCTGGAGCGGTGGCTTGGTGGTTACGGCACTTGCTTAGCAAGCATGAGTATGTGAGTTCAAACCCCAGCACCACGTACACAACGAAGTGTCCAAGGAATAAAAATTACATGAAAAACTAAATAAAAATTGCTTCTCTCTTTCTCTGTCTCTCTCACTGTCCCCTCTTTCTTTTTTAAAAAAATAGTTTTAGAAAAAAATAAATAATATAAAGAAAAACCAAATAGGTATTTTTGAACTTGATAATACATTAAAATAGAAATCTCAGTAGATAGACTTTCCAGAAGAATGGAGGGGATAGAGGAAGAATCAGTGAACTGGAATATAGAACAACAGAAATTTAACAGTCTGAATAACAGATAAAAATGAGATTGGAAAAAAAAGAGATTGGGAGAACAAAAGAGCAGAACCTCATGAACCTGTAGAACTAATATTTGTGTCTTCAGTCTTAGAAGAAGAGAAAGAAGGTGGGCCTGAAAAAGTTCTCAAAGAAATGAAGCCTGAAAACTCCCTGAATTTAGCAAAAGACATAACCATGCAGTTTCAAGAAGCTAAGAAATCCCCAACAGTATAACTTCAGAAAAATCCACACAAAGACCTATTATTTCACAAATTCTAAAACCAAAGACAAAGGACAGTATCTTCAGAGCAACAAGAGAGAAAAAAAATTCCAATGACGATTTCTCATCAAAAGCTATGAAGGGCAGAAGGAAGTGGTGCAACATTTCTCAAGTGCTGGAAGAAAAAACTGTTAGCCAAGTACAATGATCTTCCAGGAATGAGGAGGAAGTTGAGGCATTTTCACATGAAGAAAAGCTAAGGTCTGTGGTTAGCAGACCTATCCTAAAATAATGGCTAAAGGAATTTCTCTAAACAGGATGGAAGTGATAAAAGAAGGAATCTTAGAACAACAGGAAGAAAGAAAGAACATAGTGAGCACAAATATGAATAAATACAATAGACTTTCCTTCTGTTGAGTCTTCAAGGTTACATGTTTGTACATTCAACAAGTATTACAAGACCATCGTTCTAAGTTAGAGGTTTAGCCTGCAGCTCCGGGAAACCATTTGTAGTCTCTGTTGTTCCCTCAAAGCATGGCATTGAAGTAAATCTAACAGAAGTGGTGTTTGTGGCCCTGCCTTAGGGTCAAAAGGTTATCAAATAACCCACAGTAGGGGGACAGTCTGTCTAGGAGATCCACAGCAGCAGTGTTGATTGGCATTGAAGAGTCAAATTCTGCCCTTAATTACAGCCCCTGTCTCTGTGGTCTGTCAGAGGAACATGGTGTTCTGGCCAAAGCCCATCAATTTTAGGTCCACATTCTTTAAATGTGAGCCTCCCACTCGTGATAAGATTAAATGTGCAGCCTTAGTTTAAGGTCTCCCTTTCAGCCTTAATATCTTTGTTTTCTTGCTTTCTCACACTTTTATTCTATCATTTTCATTTTCAGGGCAGAAGTAACATAAATAAACTTCATGGCAAATTGTTTCTGGGACTTTAAATTGCTGGCAGACCCAAATGGACCACTAACTGGTTGAGAGAAATGCAGTGGTCCTTTCGTTTTTTGACTGTGACTGCGGCAATGCCTAAGGGAACCTGAAATTGCCAAACTGTTAACTGAAACTGCTTTGACTGGATAAAAAGGGTTATTTAAAAAAACTTACTGTGGTAAGAACACTTAACGTGAGATCTGCTCTTAGATCAAATAAAGTGCACAATGCATTGGTGTTGATTATAGGTACATGTTATACAGTGGATCTTTAGAGTTGTTTTCATTTTGCTCCACTTAAACTTCGTACTTGCTGATTAGTAAATTCCCATTTACTCCTCCTACAGCCACTAGCAACCACCTTCCACCTTTCTACTCTTTGATTCTATGAATTTTACTATTTTAGATACCTAAAGAGAATAATTTTTACCAATCCAGCATGTGAACAAACTCAATTCTGCACAATCCCAAGAGTAAGTATACAGTACTTTCTGTCCACACTGTGTAGTCTGCATGGATTTTTCTTAAGGAAAACTATGACTCTGGCCTCTGGCCTCCTTCAATCTATCTCATACCTGCCCTTCCCGAACTCTACTCTACTCACCCCCACCTCATCCCAGTGAATTGCTTTCTTGTTCGGCTCTTTGTACAGATCCCTAGTAGAGCCAGCGTCATTTAGTATTGTCTCGTCCCCTGGACTGTGACAGTGGAATCTTTTATGTTCAGGGAATGATTTGGTGTTGGGCATGTGATAAGAGCTCAATACATTCTCACTGAATTAACAAGTAAATGAACATGCACTCATTTTGATGGAGATAAAATATTACCCAACCCATCAGTGTTAGCAAAGAGGATTAAAAAAATGCAATGCAAGACTTCTTCTTCTAGAAGATAGACCAAATAACGGGTTTCTCTGTTTCTTCTGGAGTAGATGGACTTTAATTTTTCCTTCCCTGGATGTTATGTGAAACACAAACATGAAAGTTGGAAAGAAGAAGGCAGACTGGGTTGACCTCAGGACCTACAGCAATTCGTGATTTTCTTTTTGCCTCTTGTATCTCAGACTCTTTGCAGCAGAAGCTTGCAACCTTGAAACAGGAATGCGCAGAGATGAAAAAAGCTTCAGCAAACCTGCTTTTTAATCGAAGTGCCAGGAAAGGAGCAGCTTAGCAAGACAGAAAACTTTTAGATGATACTCTTCTCCAGCCAAGCACTAAAAAAACTATTTACTCCACTACCCCTCACTAAGTCAGCAAAAACCAAGTGGGAATCATTGACTTCTACTCAGATGGTACTGAGTCTTCCCAAGTCCTCTGCTGGGGGCTGGGACCTTCATCCCCTGTGAGTGGTAGGGAGCTGTGTGAATGAGTCACCCTTAACCCTCCTAGTGTGGGAGCTATCTGTGGAGGTCCAGTGGAAACCAGAACTGCCACCTCTTCCCAGCAGTAATGGGGGCACCTCCCTGTGGTTGTGGATGGAGCTGAGGGGGAAGCCTGGACTTCTACCTCCACCTGGCAGTAATAATGGGTATCTCCTCTTCCCTTGATGGAGCAGTGCCAGAGGCAGCCAGTTAAAATACAAGGTTTTAAATCAGACTTGCTACACAGTGACTTTTTGGGTTTTACTGGAAGGAGATGTTCCCAGTTAAGGGTTCATCCATTTTTTTTCCCACCAGAAAATGTTTATTGTATGACTACCATGCACCAGGTCCAGGGTGGGGCATGGATGATAAACCTAGGAACAAGACAGACATAAACATGGTCCCTGCCCATGAAGAAGCCAGACTTCACAGATATGAATAAATTATAGCACAATGAAACAAAATGCCATTAAGTAGTGCAGAGATTGATGAGAGAATCCACATCATCATCAATCTTTTGGTGAATACTTTATATATTCAAAAACTCTGTAGACTCAAAAAGAAACACATACCTAGGAACCAGACTCTATTTTCTGTTCACTTTGGTAACTACCACTTCCAACTCTTCAGTAACCAATTGGCCAGGAAAGTGAAGCCAGGACTTTATGATTCACTGAGAGTGCAAAGCTGAGAGGGTAAGGAATATGGGGTCAGGCTTTCTCCTTTTTTTCTTTCTTCTTCTCCTTCTTCCTTCTTCCTTCTTTCTTTTTTTAACAACAGGAGAACTCCCAAGGAAGCCACACAGGAAATATCTCACTCCTCCACTCCCTAGTGTCCTAAGACTTTCCCACTAGGTCCCACTTTTTTTTTTTTTAAGAGAGAGAAGGACAGAGAGAGAGAGAGAGAGAAAGAAAGAAAGACAAAATCAAATTTTTAAATGAGTTTTTTCATGTGGCTTTTGTTGTTCCAACACTTAGTTGTGTACATAGTGTTGGGGTTTGAACTTGCATCCTAGTACATGCCACGCAAGTACCGTAACTGCTGAGCCACCGTCCCAGCCCCACCTTCCAGAAATTCTAACCACCTCCCAATAGCTCCACCGTGAGGACCAAGCATTTAATAACAATGGATGCTTTCAGGGACACTTAAGCTACACCCAAATCATAGCACAGAATATCATTTAGAAAATGCCTTTTCACAATGCTTTGGCTAGAAGTATTCAGAATCACTATACAGCAGGATGTCTTCTGTAATAAAATACTCATGAACTTACACTATCTGCACTAGCCTCACCTATATTTTCCAGTTTTCATCCACACAATGAACTGGTATGCTTGTAAATGTACACGTGAATGACTGAGTTTTTTTTTTTCCCTTAGAAAAAGGGGCATCTATCATGTGTCAGACTCTGAGCCAGACTATAAGGACGTAAAGGTGAGGAAAAAAGACATCAAGGATTGAAAATTGAGGTAAGGAGATTTTCTCCCTCAAGTCTGAGAAACTTACAATAAAATAGAATAAAATAAATTTTAAAATCGAAAAAAGAGACACCTGTTTATTTTAGCATTATTTGGAGTTAGAAAAGACTGTAAATAACCCAAATGTCCATCAGGAGAAGAAGCATTCAATAAATTATTGGCACATTTCATTCAGTGGGTACCACGGAGCTGTAAAAAGGAACGTGAGCCTCTCTGCCTTCAGAATGCTGTGCTGGCTGGGAAAAAAGGCAGGGTGAGCAGAGGTATGCGAATTATGCTGTCATATAAAGTATAAATAAAAGGGAAAGTTTAAAATAAATGTTAATAAAGATCTTTAAAGTGATCAAATAAAAATAAATTTTAGTTATCCATAAACATAGTTACCTAGTGGAAAGGGAAGGGATCAGATTGTGATCAGAGCTACACTTCTCTGTTTGTTTTGTAGATTCAATCTGAGATCTAAATGACTGTAGGTCACAGGAATTTGTCTTTAAATCCACAGAGGGATATACTGTAAGGAGAGAGAGAGAAAAAAACAAAACAAAACAAAAACCTGCAAAACAATCAGACAAATCTCCCTCAAAGAAAAATCTCCTTAAATTGTTTTCAGTAATCGAATTTTTGGTGGTAGTGTTACGATGTCTTTGATAAAATATACTATGAGTATTTTGTGAAAAAGAAAATGAATCATTACTCTTTTTTCACAGAGAATTGTGATTTCAACATGAGGGAAAGGAGACGTGCGCACAAGAATGAAATGAAATAAACATCCTGTGGACCTAATTTCAAAGGGAAGTATCAGTATGAACTTGTTATGTGTTTTCTTAAAAAACAAACACACCCCAACCAAAACAAACACAACCAAAAGCTCCTTCCCTAGCTTTGTGCACAGAAAAGTCATAGGAACAATGACAAATCCCAAAACGGAGCTGTCTACAAAACGGAGCTGTCTACTGAATTAACGGGTCTAGGCAATGATGGACAGCTGCTACTCACTAAGAGACAGTCGTTATTTGCCCCTGACAGAAACACGAACCACACCCCGGCCAAAAGGTCTGTCTGATCAGGACTCTAGGATGCACAGTCATCTCCCAGAAGATAAAACAGAGAGGGGAACATGTTAAGTGATACTATGGAGTTCCAGTAGCAAAAGTGTATTTCTACTTGGGAAACTACAGGAAAATTGCCTTAATTTGTACAGGTAGAAAAAATGATGAAAAAAACCCCAAAAAACCTATATATTCAAAGAGAGTTCAGACACATTAATCAATTTCAACACAGAGGTCATATTTGGATAGTGAATTGAATCTTATTTACAAAATGAAATGATTGGGAAAACTTGGACGTTGAATACTGTTTGATATTAAAGAATTAATGTTAATTTAAAAAAAGATGCAATTTAAGAAGATTTCTAAAATCCACAATGATGATGTCATGGTTATGCTTTCAAATTGAGTCTTTGTCTTTTAGAGCTACGTATTGAACTACCTTACAGGTGGAGATTTACTCAGAATGATCCAGAGCTGGGGAACTGAGGGAAGAAGAGATGAGGCAGAATTGGCCATGAACTGAAAATTGTGGAAACAAGGTGATGGGTTTGGGGACTCATTATAGTAGTTTCTCTATTTTCTATATGATTACAATTTTTCATAATAAAAGGTCAGTTCCCAAAAGAGGCAGGCTATTGAACACGAGGCTTACTCTAATTTCACTTAGGCTTGGTCTGTTTAGGACCTGTCATCTGGTTCTCATTTCCTTAGATACCAACAAATATTATTATAAAAAGAAAAATGACTTTGCTGAGATACTTTTTCCGTATGCTCCCCTAATGTAAGAAAAATTGGGGGCTGCCAAACCTGTGAAACTGAGACCAGGGTGAGGAGCCTCGTGTGGTTGCTGACTTGCTCTTTAGGGCCCTGCTTCTGCCATTTGGTCTCTGATACTGATACTCAGCAGCCATCTGTGTCTGTGGCTTGGAAATGATGTGCATCTGAAAAGAAGGGAAGTCCAGCGGTAGGGCTAATTCAGCTGCTCAGATATGAGCAATAGAAAATATTGCCTCCAGCTAGCAGCAGAATAATTGAGAAACATTTTTGACTCCAGGATCATGGATTTTTAGGGCTGTAAGGAATCTTATAGCTTTTCTAGTCTAAATCACTCATGTGGAAGATGAAGAAATGGAAGCCTGATAAAATGAAGCATCTCAGTCAGAGTTGCACAGCTAATGGCAGAGATGGGATCAGAACCATATTTCATTGATTTTGGAGTTCAGTGCTCTTTCCTCCTCATTGCATCTGGGGAGGTGGCACCTCGATTTGTTTCTTTGATTTCATTATAAATTCTATAATCTATGCCATGAATTTTCTGGAGCCACATGCTAATGCAACATGGAGTTTCTCATTCTTTCAGTACAAGGGAAGAGGGGACAGTGAGGTGTGTGTTGGGGGTGGGGGGAATGGTGTGACTTTAAAGTAGTTGGCATAATTGCTTGAAAAAAATCTCCTTAGGGGAAGTTATGACTTGTGCTTGACAATGAAGGTAGCTTCACGAGTATGTGTTCAACAGACCCTAGGAAGGAGGAGATAGTTTAAGCAAGCTCTATATTTGGATTATTTGAGTTTGAATCCATTGTCTATCATTTCCTAGCTGAGTGATTTTGGACTAATTATCAATCTCTCCATACCCCCTCTATTCTATAATTCTAATAATAGCATTATGGTCTCATTGTGAATATTTAATGAGATAACATAGGTAAAATTCTTAGACCAATATCTGGCACTATTTGGTAAATACTGTCTGAGACTGCAGAGGGGACACTGGATGCAGGAGGCAATCCCTGGGCCTGACCTTTAGGACTTACATTTGAGATCATTAGGTACTTTGGAAATTTCAAATAGGACTTACTTTCTGACCCTACTTGAATGGTATGATTTCAGGGTGTGAAAAGTCTTCATTCCAGAGCCAATACAGTGCCTGAAAGTCTTTGCCCTAGATTATGAGATTAAGGACTATGTAACAATCAAATATGTTATAAGAAACAAATGTAATTGTGGACACCATTCACGTCTTGTTCAGTTCTTTCATCATCTCGGAGAGTTAGTCATCTAGCCAAGCCTTTGTGGTAGAATCACAGTCCAAAGCATGTAGAGGGAGGCTTGGTGAGTATCTGCAAAGCCATCGTAGCAGACTCCAGTGGCACCACATCTAGTTGGCATTCACCTCCGTACAGCAAAAGCTGCTTACTAAAAAGCCCAAAATTCTGTCTAAGGCGATTCCCTACCCCCTTCTGTGGGAGCACATCCAGCCCCTGCTGAGAGTGCTGAAAAGTTAATGACCCTGAAGTAGCTCTCCAACAATGATGGTGGGGGTGTTGGTGGCTAAGGCCCTTGGTGGGCTTAACTCTGAGGTGTGCTCAGTACCAATCTCAGACTTCTCCAGTGGGGCCAGCTCTAGTTGCCCATGGTGGTAACTGGCATTAAAATGGCTTTTTATGCTTTCTGTCTCATACACCTATTCCTCTATCAGTTTTCTGCTAACCTTGTTCCTTGACTGTTTACACTCAAATCTGCCTCAGAATCTGCATCTGGGGGAGCACAAATCAAGATAGCAGGCTTCAGTAATTGGTTGGGGTCCCCTAAGCCAATCCTTCTTACTGTCTCTCTACTTCCCACATATCCAACCACAACTCCAATCCCAAAATTTAGGGACTATATTTAATCTTAGGGACTCTTTAGCTACTACTGCAGCGTGGGGCAGACACACTCTTGGCCTCAGATATTTCTGTGGTAATCTCCTGAGGCGAGGTAAGGAATAGTATATTTAGACCTAATAATTATCAGTGCCATATAAAATGACACTTAAGGGGGAATCATCAAAATGTCATTTCTCTGCAGAGCTCAAGACCTTAATCTTGACAACCAATTCTTAAACAAAACCAGAAAACTCAAGTTTGGACTAAAGGTAAGTTATTCATCATCTTTATTGTCAATATTACCATCTACATCCAGTCTCAGACTTACTAACCCTGATGCAGTATTCAAAAGAACACATCAAGTTCATTAAACTCCTTTGAAGGTATCATTTTATACAGAATTGGAAGATATTAACATCTCTGATTCCTTTAATTATATAATGAACTGAAGAGAACAAGTATTTTATGAAATTTAAATAATGATTTATATTTTTGGGCTCAATATCACTCAAAGTTGACTAAACTATTGTAGTATTTAGACAATGACAGTAAGCCCCAAACAAGTAACTTTGAAATTAATCTCTTTCAGACCAGTCATACTAATCATTTTCACAAATTTTTCCCACCCTCCTTAGAAAGCAGCGGCAATACTTATCAAGTCTTATATAAAGAATGGTTCATTGAAATCTTCAGGCAATAAGGCTCAATGTTTATGTGGTTCTTTTTTTCCATCAGGAAGCTCTAAGCATTATCAAATCACCATTGTTAACAAATTGTGGTTTATTGATTATGTAGCATTTATTTATTTATTTATTTTTGGTACTAGAGATTAAACCCAGGGGAACTTTACCACTGAGTTACATTTCCAGTCCCTTTTGTATTTTATTTTGAGACAGGGTCTCACTAAGTAGCTTAGGGCCTCCCTAAGTTGCTGAGGCTGATCTTGAACTTGTGGTCCTCCTGCCTCAGCCTCCTAAATCACTGTGATTACAGGTGTGTGCTGCCATGTTCTGTAGATTATATAATACTTAATGTTAATTTTCTGAATTAATTCTTATTTAAATAAGGCAAGATAGAAAGTTAAAGTGATTTAGGATTTGATAGAGAATGGGTCATCCTGTTTCCTCATTTTTTGAAGGTCTTCTTTCTCCTTAACTTGAAGCAGATTCTTTTTCTTCTGTGTGTGTGAGCTGTTGTCTTATTTGTTCTGAGGATTTTCACTGGATTTGATATCTGGGTCAGTACCAGGGATGGGACCTGAGAACCCTTTCTGGTTGTTCCTCTTTGGGTCCTTGCTCTGGATTGAGAGATTTTGTCCCAGCTCTTTCATGGGTTGGACTGCTCACAGTAAGGCGGCTCTCCTGGTGTTTTATTGTCCCATCATGGAGCTAGACCAGAAGCAGCCTCCCTGCAGTTCACCACCTTGGAATTCTGTCCTCCAGGAATTCTGAATTACTCCTGCTTGATTAAAGTTTCCATCTCATGTTCATGTCTCTAGTATAACAATTTTTGTTTCCAATTTTTGATGCAAAGCAAAGTTGTTTCTTTGTATGTCCATATGGGCTTGTCTGGACCACAAGTTTCTGTAGAGCCTGTTGTCTTTTTTCTTCTCAGATCCTTCAGTGACCAGCACAGTGCCTGACAAATGGAAGTCCTTGGGAAATGTTTGTTGACTGAATAAATGAATAAATGAACCTCTTTCTCTCTCTCTGAATGCTAAACAGTGGGGATCCTGGTGTCTGTATACATTGGTTGTTACCATGGTCACTCTGTGCCATTGATTGGTCTGAATGCACATATAATTGCTTTGATTTCCTATGCAACTTAGCTTTCAGGACATCACTGCATCCTACTATCTTCCAATGAAGTTGCTTTTGTAGTTTGAATGGAAAAACTGCTATATTATTTCAAATGGTTGTGAAATAATAAAACAAATAATAAGCTCAGATGCCAGGAAACATTACTTTCATGGAACTTTACAAAAAACAGTCTTAAAAGATCCACTTACAAAATATTCATGAAAGGAGAAAAATACTGTTACTGACTGCTAATTTCCATTTATTATTTATATAATAGGAACAAAAATGTTTGCCATACAGCAGTATGAGCTTAAGTATGAGCTTAAGATAAAAGTATCCTCTCAAATAGACCTGGGCATTTTCTTCAGGTTAAGCCTCAGATGGAGCAGTGAGGGGGAAATGACTTAGTGATTACACAATATTTAAATGTTATTTTTTTCTGCATCAATTCTTGTTTAAATAAGTGAGGTGGAAAGTTAGAGACATTTAGGATTTGGGAGGAATTAGGTATTAGGCCACAAAGCTACATGCTTGTCTTTGTTTGAAGTGTACAGAATTTCTGATTTTAGTATGAGGATTAGGTAGAGATGTATATGGTAGTCCTCCTTATCAATGAAGAATATGTTCCAAGATCCCTAATGGATGCCTGAAATTACAAATAGTAGCAAACTATACCTGAGTGCCTTTTCCATCTTAAATAAGCATTTACCATGCGTGGTGGCTGTAACTCTTGCAGTTTGAGGGGCAATGGCAAAATCAGTATGGATTTCTGACTCCTGCTTCACAACTTCATAGACAGAAGGTTTGTTCTTATTGTAGATCTTAGTGGCCTCACTAAACAATTGTTTCCCTTTTATTAAGGTGAGAACTTTCACCTTTTCACTTAAAAAAAGCACCTTATGGCTTTTCTTTGGCACATTCAAACTGCCTATATCTTTAATAATACGCATTGGGGCTATTACTAAGTAAAATAAGGGTTGCTTAAACCTAAGCACTGCAATATGAGAAATACCAATAATCAATCTGAGACAGCTACTAAGAGACTAACTGGGAGGTAGCATATACAGCATGGAAATGCAGGTCAGAGGGATAATTCATGTCCCAGGCAAGACAGAGTAGAACTGTGAGATCTCATTGCACAACTCAGGGCAACATTCAATTTAAAATTTACAAAATATTTATTCCTGGAATTTTCCATTTAATATTTTCAGACCACGGCTAAATGGAACCATAGCAAGTAAAACCTCAAATAAGGAAAGACTAGTATATAGCAGAAAATGCCAAATAATAGTGGATTAAATGTTTTCTTTTTCTTTCATGTAAAAGAAGTCCTCTGGTAAAGGGTATAGGATTAGCATGGAGGCTCCTTGGTCATCAGGCTCCTTGTTTTTCCTTCACTGTCACTAGTATTTGGCACCTATTCAAGTCTGTCTCATGGTTCAGCATTATTGTTAGATTTTTAACCATTATATCTGTAATCCAGGTAGTAGAACGGGGGAAGAGAAAAAGGGTACTCTTTCCTGCTGAATCATCTCTCTTTAAAGGAGTTTCCTAGAAGACCCCAGCCACTTAGTTCTCATTGACTAGTGCTGGCAGTGAGAGAGGCTAGAAAATACCAACTTTTGTCTGTATACATTTGTGACCCCAAATAAGACTATACTGTTGTTACTAGGAAAAAGAGAAGACTAAGTAGTAAACCAGTAGTTTCTGCTACTGAGTCAACCAAATGGACTACAGCTACAGGACTGTGATGTTTTTTGGGATACTAGATAATCAGAGCATTAATAGAAACATTTATAGACACCAAACAGGGTTGCCAGATACTCTCTAAGAGAAAAAGCAGGTTGTCAGTCCCTTGAAAAGCTTCCTGGGATGGTTAGTATTCATGGTCCTGGTGAATTTGCCAGGGTTCAGAGTTTGGTCTTCATTACCACAGGCACTGAAATTTGATTTTATTTCTCAGCACATTAAAAGTGGATTTATGTCTCAAAAAGAAATGTGAGTTACCCCAGTTTAGAGGTAAAAAAAAAGTAATAGATGCAAAAAATCAATATGTTTATTATCTTCCAATGGGAAGCAGTCACAAGGAGCAAAATGCTCACAGAAGTTTGCTGAGTGTGGGATGGAATTAGGAAAGACTCGGTACGGAGGCTGAGTGTTTAATGCAATCAGACTAAAACAAAGATGAGCTTGTCACAGGACAGGAATACAAGCTGGGATGGCTTCTCTCCCTCCTCCAGCAGGAGCACCCCATGCTAACTCCTTTTTCCTGCACCCTGGGTGTGCTCCTCCTGTCATACAGGGCATTCCGGCCTGAGATTTCTGAGCCTTCAAGAAGATTACAGTGAGGCTCACAGGCTCAGGAACCTCCACATCTCTTCAGAATGATGCTCTATAACTCTGCACTGATGCAGTCTGTAGGACTTCAAATTTTAGCTCTCAGAAGGCAGTTTTATTCTACTTCTAAGTTCTCAGGAGAAGCTGCAATGTAAGCTCCATATGCTGATCCTAACAGTCTGTTACGCAGTTGTTCATGATTAAAACTAGAAAATGAATGAAATCCTTTCCCAGGACAGCAGGAGAGGTGATGAAGAGCATTTGCCAATCTAGAATTGACGGATGTGACTCAGCAAAAAGACTGAAGAAATCGACAGTAGAGCCTGTTTTGTCAACAGGACATCAATGTGTGTGAAAACTGAAACTCAGAGCTGAGTCATTCAAGACACTAGGAGCCCAATTGTTCAGCCAGGATGCCCTGGGTACTCACAGCTCATCAGACGACAGGTGCATAGCCTCTCCGGGTTTCAGTCATCTTTTGGGTACATCTGAGTGTGCTGCCCTGGAGCAGGTTGAGCACCGGATCAGCTTTCTACTTACATGTGTTCGTCATTATTGGCATGGGCTGCTTTTACAAAATTAAAATTAAATAACAGAACTTCATTTTAACAGTTCTGGAGTCTGGGCAGGCCAAGATCAAGGTGCTGGCCTTCCTGGCTTGTAGAAGGTCAACTTCTCACTGCCTTCACTTGGCACCAAAGGAGAATGACCTCTCTGGTGTCCCTTCCAATAAGGGGATTGATCTCATTGATATTATTTCATTTTTAATAACTTCTTTAGGGGCTCCATCTCCAAATACAGTCGCACTGAAGGTTAGGACCTCAGCATATGCATTTGGAGGGGAACACAATTCAGTGCACACCAATATTCTTTCCCGAAATATGAGCTTAATCAAAGAGGAAAAATTTCTTTGATTGACCAGGAACAGTTCTCTTAATAAGAGTTCTTAAAACAATCAGGTTGGAAGCATTGCTTTTCACATTATCTCAGAGTGCACCGAGATATGTAAAGACTTTGAGTCAGAATGTAGCACTAATTCTGCTACCTGGTAGGGGTTTAATGGCTTATCAGAATCAATGTTGATTTACTTCATGTGTTATATTTTGGAATCAGTGCTATCACTTTATTAAAACAGAGTGGACGTAAAGTAAAGCATGAAGCCTTCTTTTACAACTGAAGAAGGCAAATGCACTGTCTTCACAGCCACAAAGAAGGGAGAAAGCAGGATGATTCAGAATGACAACAGCAAATCATTTTCCTCTAAAATCTTTGTTATTTTTAAAATCTGAGTATTTACCTCAGTTTGAATCTCAGCTTCTTTTTGAGGTCACAGGTGGAATCAACTAAACTCTCAAATACAGAACTCTTTGAATTAAAATACTATAGAAAAAACTATATTCTTTCAGGCTGTGTTGGGAAGGTAATGGTATTTTCAAGAAAATACTACCTGCCTGAAGGGACAAGGGATGTATTTCAGCTGTGGACTCCATCATCAGCTGCTTGTCAAAATACACTGTTGATCCTCCCATTTTGAGTTGCCGGTTCTGCCATAGCTGTTAAAAAACGTTTCCTCCTGGCGATCTGTTCTGATTTGACTATTGCATGTTAACAGTATAAAATATAGAATCAAAAGCAACTCCCAGGTTTCAGTGACAGCTTATCAATTGGACCGGGGGCAATCTCAATAGTCCTTTTAGTTACAGACCTATAATGATATAGATTTCACAAATTTGAAATTTAGAGGAAAGAGATGAAGAGTTATTGTTATTTGTTTATAATTGTGAGTCCAGAGAATCTACAATTTTCACTTTCTTTTACAATATAGTCTGAGATTTCATAATTAATATTTTTTTAGAGAGAGAGAGAGAGAGAGACAGTGAGAGAAAGAGAGAATCAATTTTATTTAGTTTTTTATGTGTTTTCGTTGCTCTGACACTTCGTATGTACATGGTGCTGGGGTTCAAACCTGCATCCTTGCACATGCCAGGTAAGCACTGTAACTGCTGAGCCACTGCTCCAGCTCTTATAATTAATATTTTTAATGACTCAAAATGATACAAGATAGAATATTCAAAGAAACTTCTTTTCCTACTTATTAATAATGCAATTTTTTAATTCTAGTTAGAGTTTTTTTTTTACCCAGTGCTTGCATTTCTCAAAGTGTTCATACTGCATGATAGTGCTGATTGATGGTTTCTAAGAACCATATGAAAAAATGCACAAATAACAAAAGTATCTCTTCCCATATTCATGTAAGTGAACTTGATGGTGTCACTTGTATACAAGCACTGTTTATCCCCTAAAACTCAGATTAAATATAGAGTCTGAGATTAATCTTTTGGCTTTTGACTGTTGAAGGGTTAGAAACCTTCTTATCCCCCACCACACTCCCCGACCCAGTTGGAAATTGCTGCTATTCTGAATCACTGAATGATGACACTCCAAGATGGTTCAGAGCCTCCCATGATCTCACTGATTTGCATTTTTGGTCTTAAGTCATCAGTTCACAATGTGGAATTTATTAAAAAGATCACTTGGTACTTATTGTTCTTTTTATTGTAAGATGTTATCAAGGATGTTCTCAGTGGCTTTCACAGTTATTTGTTTATCAGAATTGACAGAGTTACATCTTTTAATTAGAGCTTCATAGTTATATATGTAGTTGGGTTCATCCCAGCAAACTCATACATGTCTGGAAATTGATTTCAGTTCATGAGATCCCCTTCTCCCTCCCCGCTTTTCCTCCTGTCTTCTCACCATTCTCCCGTTCTTCTTCCTCTATTCTGCTAAACTTCCTTGTTATTCTGTCCTTCCTTCTCCCTTTCCTTTATAATATTTTTTTTAAAGAGAGAGAGAGGGAAAGAGTTATATTCAAAGAAAGGCAGAATCAATTTTTATTTTTTCATCTGGCCTTTCTTTCTCTGACACTCAGCTGTGTATGTGGTGCTGGGGTTTGAACCTGGGTCTTTGTGCATGCTAGGCAAGTGCTTGAACTGCTGAGCCACTGCTCCAGCCTATTCCTTTCCTTTATTTTACTCGAGCTTCTGTGTATGAGAGAACATATTCGCCCTTTGAGTTTCTGAGTTTGGCATATTTCACTTAGCATGATATTTTCCATTTCCATCCATTTATTGGCAAATGCCATAACTACATTCTTTTTTATGGCTGAGTAGAATTCCATTGCATATACCACAATTTCTTAATCCACTCGTCTGGATTGACTCTATAGTTTAACTATTATGAATTGTGCTGCTATAAACTGAGATGGCTGTATCAGTGTAGCAGGCTGATTTTAGATCTTTTGGGAAAATATCAAGGAGTGAGATAGTTGATCACACGGTGGTTCCATATATAGTTTTTTGAGGAACTCATACTGCTTTCCAGAGTGGTTGTATTAGTCTGCAGTCCTACTAACAATGTACAACTGTTCCTTTCTCCCCACAATCATGCCAGCATTTACTGTTGTTCAAATTCTTGATCTTTGCCATTCTGACTGCAGTGAGATGAAATCTTAGTGTAGTTTTGATTTGTACTTCCCTGATTGCTAGAGTTGTTGAACATTTTTTTCATAATTTTATTGGATATTCGTGTATCTTCTTTTGAGAAGTTTCGTTACTTAGCCCATTTATTGATTGGATTATTTGTGGGTTTTTTTGGTATTAAATTTTTTGAGTTCTTTGTATATTCTGGATATTAATCTCCTATTGGAGAAGTAACTGGCCAAGGTTTTCTCCCATTCTTTAGGCTCTCTCTTCCTGCTCTTTATCATTTCCTTTGCTGTGAAGAAGCTTTTGAGTTTGATGGCATTCTACTTATTGATTCTTGGTTTTATTTCTTGTGCTTTGGGAGTCTGCAGATGTTAAGGAAGTCAGTGCCAGCACCTATATGATGGAGGGTTGACCCTATGTTTTCTTCTTGAAGTTCTAAAGTTTCTGGTCTAAGTCTTTTTTACATTTTGCATTTTGATTTGAGTTTTGTGCAAAGAGAAGTATAGTGTATGTAAGTATAGAAGTGCATACATACACACATACTTAAATATATATGTATGTGTGTATATATGTGTGTATGTGTATATAAATGTGTATGTATGTGTATACGTACATCCAGTTTTCCCAGCACTATTGTTAAAAAGCCTGTCTTTTCTCCAGAATATATTTTGGTACCTTTATCAAATCAGATGGCTGTAGATATGTGGACTCGTCTCTGTGTCTTCAGTTCTGTTTCATTGGTCT
The DNA here is from genome assembly GCA_004027875.1 of Aplodontia rufa. Lineage (NCBI taxonomy): Eukaryota > Metazoa > Chordata > Mammalia > Rodentia > Aplodontiidae > Aplodontia > Aplodontia rufa. Next base: position 7,456 of record PVKS010009006.1, on the reverse strand, counting down.
TCATGTCTGTTTTGATGCCAGTACCATGTTGTTTTTGTTACCGTAACTTCGTAGTATAATTTCAGATCAGGTGTTGTGATGCCTCCTGCTTTGCTTTTCTTGCGTATTATTGCTTTGGCTATTCTGGGTCTTTTATTCTTACAAATGAATTTATGAATTGTTTTTCCTAATTCTGTAAAGAGTGTCATTGGTATTTTGATGTGGATTCCATTGAATCTGCATGTTATTTTTGGTACTATGATCATTTTGAAAATATTAATTCTGCCTATACAAGAATATGGGATGTCTTTCTAGCTTCCTAGAATTTCTTTCTTCAGTGTTTTATAATTTTTACTGTAGGGCTCGTTCGCCTCCTTGGTCAGATGAATTCTCAGTTTTTTTGAGGTTATTATGAACGGGATAATTTTCCTGATTATTCGTCAGCTGAATCGCTTGGAGTTTAAGAAAGCTATTGAATTGTGGGTGTTGATCCTGTATTCTGCTACTTTGCTAAACTCATTCATAAACTCTAGAAGTCTTTTGGTGGAGTATTTTGTGTCTTCTTCATATAGGATCATGTCATCAGCAAAACAGAGATAGTGTGAATTCTTTTCCTATTTGTATCCCTTTGATTTCCTTTGCTTGCTTGATTGCTCTGATTAATGTTTCAAGGACTATATCAAATAGGAGTAGTGAGAGTTGACAGCCTTTTTTTATTCCTGATTTTAGAAGAAATGCTTTTAGTTTTTCTCCATTTAGTATGATGTTGACTTTGGATTTGTCATAAATAGCCTTTATGATGTAGAGGTAAATTCCTTCAGTCCCTAATTTCTTCCATATTTTAAACATGAATGGGTGTTGAATATTGTTAAAGGCCTTTTCTGCATCTATTGAGATGATCATGTGATTTTTGTCCTTAATTCTGCTTAAGTGATGGATTATATCTTTTGTATGTCGAATCAACTTTGCATCCCTGAAATGAAACCTACTTGATCATGGTGTATTATTTTTTCAATGTGTTTTTGAATGTGGTTTGTTAATATTTTATTAAAAATTTTTACATCTATATTCATCAGGGATATTGGTCTATAGTTTTCTTTCCTTAATTTTTTTTAATTTTGGTATAAGGGTTATACTGGCTTAAAAATTTATTTGGGAGTGTTCCTTCTTTTTCAGTTTCATGGAATAATTTGAGAAAGTCTGGTGTTGGTTCTTCTGTAAATGTCTGGTAGAACTCAGCTGAGATTCCATCAGGTCTTGGGCTTTTCTTTTTTGGAAGGTTTTAATTGCTGTTTTAATTTCATTATTTGATATTGGTCTGTTTAGGTTTTCCATATCTTACGATTCAATTTTGGCAGGTTACATGTATCCCAAAATTTGTCGATGTATTCCAGATTTTCCAATTTATTAGAGTATAAATTTTCCGATAATTCTCTGGATTTCAGAGAGGTCTGTGGTGATAGCTCCTTTTTCATCTCTGCTCTTGTTGATTTGGATCTTCTCATTCTTTCTTTTGGTTAGTTTGGATAAGGGTTTGCTGATTTCATTTTTCTTTTCAAAGAACCAACTCTTTGTTGCATTGATCCTGTATATTGTTTTGTTATTCTTAGTTTCATTGATTTCACCTGTGATTTTAATTATTTCCTGTCTTTGGTTTTAGGGTTAGTTTGTTCTTTGTTTTCTGAGGCCTTGAGGTAGAGCATAAGTTTATTTTTTGGGGGGACTCTCTCTAATATTTTAATGTGTGCACTCAGTGCTATAAATTTTTCTCTTAGAACCAGTTTAATACTGTCCCAGAGATTTTGATATGTTGTTTCTCTGTTGTCATTCATTTCAAAGAATTTGTTGATTGCTATTCTCATTTATTCTTTCATCTCTTCTTTGTTTAAGAGAGTATTGTTCAATATCCATGTGTTTATGTGTTCTCTTATTTTTCTTGCTGTTGATCTCTAGCTTCATTCCATTATGATCTGATAGGATAAGTGAGATTATATCTTTTTTTACGTATTGCTAAGATTTTTTTGTGGCCTAAACTATGATCTAGTATGGAAAAAGTTCTATGCCCAGCTAAGAAGATAAATTCAACTGTTTTGGTATGGAATATTCAGTTGATGACTGTTAGGTCCATTTGATTTACAGTATTGCTTATGTTGGAGATATCTTTAATGATTTTATGCTTTGATGACTTAACTATTAGTAATAAGGATGTATTGAAATCACACAGTATTATCATGTTGGGATTTATGTAGGATTGAATTCATGGAGTATTTTTTTCCATGTAATTAGGTACAATGACATTTGGAGCACAGATTTTACTATCATTATATCGGATTGGATTGTTCCCTTTACTAGGATATATTGACCTTCTTTGACTCTTATGATTAATTTTTGCTTGACATCTGCTTTGTCAGATATTAGAATGGGTACTCCTGCTTGTTTTTGTGGTCCATATTAATGGAATATTTTTTTGGCCATCTGTTTACCTTCAGCCCTGTGTATGTCTTTTCTTATAAGGTGAGTCTTTTGTGTATAGCATATATTTGGATCTTGTTTTTTTAATTTTTATTTTTTCAACCATTCTGTTAATCTGTGTCTTTTAATTGGGGAGTTGAGATAATTAATATTCAGTATTAGTATGACTGTGTGTTTGTGGATTCCTGCCATTTTGGTTTTTTGCTATATTTTATCCTGTCTTGATTCTCATTTACAGGCTTATTCTTCTATTTAACTTCCTCTGTTTGGGAGCTTTGGGAATTGTCTTTTAGTTCCTCTGTGTGCAGTTTTTCTTTAGTCTTCTTTGTAGTTCTGGTTTGGTGCTTATTAATTCTTTTAGTGTATCCTTATCATAGAAAATTTTTATTTCCTCCTTGAATTTGAAACTGAGCTTTGCTGGGTATAGTAACCTTGATTAGCAGTTGTTTTCGTATAGGGATTGGAATAACTCGTTCCAGGCCTTCTTTAATTTTCGGGTCTGAGATGAGAAATCAGAAGTGAGTCTTATTGGTTTGCCTATAATGTAACTGTAGCTTTTAACATTCTTTCCTTATTTTTGGTATTAGACATTTTGATTATGATATGTCTTGGTGAGCTTCTCATTTGACTAGGTGTATTTTCGGTCCTGTAAGCCTCCTCTATGTAGTTGTCTATCTCATTTCTGTTATGGGAAAAGTTTTCAGTAACTACCTCATTGAAAATGTTCTTTATGCCTTAAGTTTGTATCTCCATGTTCTCTTCTATCCCAATGATTCTCACGTTTGGGTTTTTTTTTTAAACATTGTCCCAGAGTTCTTTTATATTCTGCTCATGTTATATAATATTTTCCCCTATATTGCATTCTGTGTACTCATGATCATATACATTATACTTTGTTTTCAAGGCATGAAGTTCTGTCTTCAAGGGCTGAGGTTCCATGTTCTATGCATTCAAATCTGTTAGTCATGTTTTCAAGTGAGTTCTTTTTTAAAGAAAGATGGCACAGTGAGAGAGACAGAAAGAAAGACAGAAGCAATTTTTCTTTTTTTTTTTTTTTAGTTTTTCATGTGACTTTCATTGCTCAATTGCTCAGACACTTTGTTGTGCATGTGGTGCTGGGATTTGAGCTCACTTACTCACGAGTGCCAGGTAGCACCATAATCTCCAAGGCACTGCTCCAGCCCCTTCAAGTGAGTTCTTAATTTGATTGATGCGTCTTTCATTTCTAGGAGTTCCACTTGGTTTCTTTTCACTATTTCTTTATTAATGTGATCTTTCATCTTTCATAATTGTTCACTTAATTCCTTCCTTAAATCCTTTTAGTTCATTGAACATTTTAATAATCAGTTTTTTAATAATCTTTCTCTGGGGTTTCATTCACCTCACTATCAGTGGGATTCTTTGTTGGATGATTGTGGATTTGGGGGGGAGATTTGTTTGCCTATTTTCTCATATTTTCAGAGGTCTTGGACTTGCACATCAATTAAGGTAGATTCCCCTACCTCTTTTTTTTATGTGCCCTTTTGTGTATAATTATCTTATTTGTCCTGGAACATCTTTTTGTTTTTAATGTATGAATTGATGCTAAGGGGTGTGATTTGAGGTCCCTCTCTGATTTTTCCTCCTTGGGTCCTTGTTGTTGGTTTGGGGCTTTTGTCTCTTCACTTCTTTGTGTTGGAGTTAATGTCAGGGAATGATTAGTTCAGCAGCAGAGTTTCTAACCTGTGAGCTTTTTGTGTCCTGTAGGTTCCCAGCACCTCACAGAATGGGATGAAATAAACAATAGTAACAACCATTGCAAAGAATACACTGTGTTAAAGTAAATACCCAGTTCCTATTGTGACGTCTTCAGCATTAATTATCACCAATAAACAGGAATGGTGTGTTCAGAAATTGCCAACAGCAAAAACAAAAACATGAACTAGATGTGGCTTTAAATCAAACAGCAGATGCTAACTATATCATCTACAGCAGTAATGATTGTATCAGCATTAATGGTGGGGGCAGAAGTTATATAAGTCAGTTAGTTCTGAAAGATGATAAAAATATGGTTAACTAGGGGAAAATAAAATGTGTTGGAAGTTAGAAAAGAGATTATGATTTCAAAAACTGAATAGAGAAATGCAGAAGAAATGAAGCAGGTGATGTTTATATGGAAGAAGAGGAAAAGGTGGAAGAAGCAAAGTATTGGGAGAGAGAACAATAAAATTTGGCTGTTATCAGGAGAAGATAAGAGAGAAAGAGAAACAAGAGACATAAACAAATAAAAATAATACAAAACCAAATCCAACCAAAATATACAATCCAAAAAAACCAAATCCTCAAAAGACAATTCTAGGAAAAACTAACTACACTATAAAATGCTAAAAATGAGAAAAAGAAATAAGCGTATGTCTATATGTCCCTGAATCAATCAGTATAGCAAGAATTCACATGCATGCACACATGCACATGGCCATGTGTGGGTGCATACACAGAAAGAATAAAAAATAAATGAAAAAAAATCTTAATGAAGAATGAAGGAAATATCCCCGTGGAGGTGGAGATTGGATGGTCTCTATCTATGTCCAACAGTCTTTCTTTCCAGTTCTTCTTGAGTTATGTACTAATAGAGAGAACAAGGGGTGAGTGTTGTTAACCCCTTCCTGTTTTTGTGTTGCTCTCTTAGCAGCCAGTTGGAGCAGCCTAATGTTGAAGCTGTTTGATATAAGACTCAGTTTCTGTTCTCATCAGTATGAGATGGGATGGGTTGAGACACACATTTGGTTTATTTTATTATCCTTGGCACCAGTTCAGTGTACTCCCAGGATACAGGTTCTGCAGAAATCTGCAAGGGAAATTTTAACAGGTGGGATTGAGGTCTAATCAGGCTTCAGGGGCTTTGTTGGATGAAACCTGCTTTGGAGAGATTAGATTGACCTGCTCCTAGGGCTTGATAATAGTCAATCTCTGATGGGGGTCTGGTTTTCAGGAGCCTCCCAAGAAATACAATCATGGGTCGGGGAGCGGGGCAATCCTCTACTCACTGCTGCCTAAGAGCACAGCCTTCCTGGGATTAGTCCCTGAGTATATTCTGCCCTGCCCACTCTGACTCTGGGCCTGCTTCAGCTGGTCACATGAGCCACCAAACACAAAGAAGAGGCGAATCAGGCTCCTCTTTGCCTTTCCGACTTAAATCCCCATGGGTACCGTCTACTCTGTGTCTTTTTCACTCATGTTCTGCCAGACACAGCTTAGATTACTCTAGGTATCTGGTGGGAGATTGTGGCAGTTTTTTGTTTAATTCTGTTCTCCTGGGTCCTGCAGTTGCTGAGGCAGTGCTATTCCCAAGATGGTTCCTGCCTTGGGATGGCCAGTTGAGATACACAGATACACAGGATGCCTTTCAAGTACCAGTGTGCAGTGCAACCTATGGATCAGCTAAGATTAGGCAGCATTTCTGATCTCAGGCTTTTCTGTACCAAACTGTGTCCCCCTTCCCTGTCTGTGGTGAATCACACTGGTGGCACATGTGAGGTAGTTTTGTGGGCTCTGATGTAGTCTTTCTTCTTTGCTTATTGTATGCCTAATTGAGTGCCTAATACTGAATTTTAGCAAAATCCCTCTTTCACCCACTTTGCGAGAAGCTATATGCTTGCTGCTTTGGTCCTGAGCCATGGCACAGCTTGGAATGTAGCTTTCCTCTACTGTGCCATCTTCAGTTCCCTGGCTCAAGATCAATGGAGTTACTCTTAAACAGTGCAGATTTTCTGGCCCATTTCAAGACTATACAATCTGAATTTTGGGACAAGAAGTCAAGACAATTTGTAACACAGATAATCTCAAGGGATTAGGGGGAAGAATATGGGAAACACATCAGTGTCCTTTTAAAAATTTATTTGTGTTATTTTATTTTATATTTATTTTTAACTGACACACAAAAGTTGTACACATTATAGGGAACCATGTGATGTTTCAATGATGCATACATTATTTTGATGTCCTCCTTAGAAGGACAATAAAAGAAAGTTCTCCTTAGTCTAACTTCTAGCACCAGAGGTTATATTTCTTGGCAAACAGTTTACTTTTATTTTCTGGATCTTGTACTTCATATAGCTGAGTGTATTGATCATCTTTTGCATTGGCTGAAGCATAGAGCCAAATGTGAATTTTGCTAGCAAATGTACAGCAAGAAACTCACTGCACTCTGTCATGTGAACACTTCTACCTTCCTCTCCTCTTTCTTACAGTCGTTTCCCATTTGCCCCAATATTGTCACCGATTTATTTTTATTTCTGCATTTTATTTTGTTGCAGCTGCTTTTGTACATTGCATTAAACACTTTCTGGAACAAAATGTGACATGAATAATACTGTTCAAATATTTGTATAGACCTTGATGATTTTTCTTGAGTTGGTTTTTTATATTTACTATTTTTTATTTTAAAAATACACCTTAGGATAACCAAACTCATAGATGCTTAAAGTATAATAACGGTTTCCAGGGACTGAGGATGGGAAAAATCGGAAGCTGTCATTCACCTGGTTTAAAGTTTCAGTTTTACAAGATGAATAAATTCTGAAGCTCTGCTGAATATGATTGTTTATAGTTAATAACTGTATTGTACACTTAAATCTGTTGAAAGGGTAGATCTCATGTTAAATATTCTTAAAACAATTAAAAAATACTCCAACAACTTAGCATGATTCAGCAGAAATCACAAAATAAACCTATTGAAGGTGGTACCATTACTGTCTTGTTTAGTCACCTTATTGCCCTTTGGGGAGTGTGTGTGGAATGGGGGTGGATGTTACCTTATATCCATAGAAGACAATGAAGAGTCCTCTAAATTTTATTTAGGATGAAATCAGCATGGTAAAAAATACAATAGTGATGTAACTGAAAAAGAACTTGGTTCTGTAATAAAAGGAGTCTTCCAAGTACAGATATTTACCCTAACTGAGCTCTATTTGAAGATAACATTGATCTATGAGCATATTATGAAAAAGAGCAAGTAACTGGAAGA
>PVKS010009005.1:40754-65931 GCA_004027875.1 Aplodontia rufa | reverse complement strand
ATTGGTAAGCTAGCTTATTTCAGCCAATGAGGGACTATCATGCTGGTGGCGTCAGGGACTATCCTGCTGGTGGCGTCATCTATCATTGACCGGGAAGATGGGAGGAGAAAGACAGAAAGCGGCGCTCCAGCGCAGGCGCGTAGCTCACCTTGCTCAGAGCGCGCGAAATGTGAAGGGGGAGGAGAGAGAAGTATTATGGCGTCCAATATGGTGATTTTTCTCTTGCATAGAGCCCTACAAATCTCACTAAAAGAAGGAGGGAAATGAAGCAAGTCAACAATTTCAGCAATGGAAATGGAGCAATCATCACTCATCTTATGGAAATCCAACAGATTATCAGAACCTATCTTGAAAAACTATTCACCTCTAAATTAGACAAGTTGGAAGACATGGACAAATTTCTAGACACATACAATATCCCCAAATTGACACAGGATAATACTGAAAGCCTAAACAGGCCAATAACAGGCACCAAAATCAATATAGCAATTAAAAGCCTCCGGGGGGGGGGGGGAAACCAACTCAGGACCTGTTGGATTCCCTACTGAATTTTACTACCTCTATGAGGAGGAGCTAACACTTCTCCTTATTAAACTCTTCTAAGAAATTGAAAAGGAGGGAACACTCCCAAACACTTTTGATGAGGCAAACATAACCCTGATACCAAAACCCAACAAAACATGTCAAAAAAAACCCTAAAAGCAAAAAGACACAAACTATAGACCAATATCCCTGATGAACACGGATGCAAAAATTCTTCATAAAGTTCTACCAAACCACATTCAAAAACACATCAAGGGGTTGAAGAATATGGCAGTCGGCAAGCAAGTCCCACTCCAGCGCTCTCCGTGTCCTGAAAGGAAGAAATGCTGGGAAGCTACCTTCCAGCAAGGAGCGCACACTGGAAAAGATTTGCTGAACACAGCTCAGGTCAGTGGGAGATCAATGACTTTGGAGACACGGGTGTGACAAGTAGAAAAGAGGAACTTGTTCAGACCCATCTGGTCTCTGGTCTCCTGTCTCTGGTCACTAGTTGGTCTCTGGTCACTGGTTGCAGTAATTGTTCGCCCCTTAATTCAGCAGCTGGTGAGCCTCTGTTCAGCTTACTCCAATCAGTTCAACCCATCAGAGTCCAAGACTGATTGTGAAAAGCTGTATTGGGCTGGTAGCATGTTCTCTCCACATCTCTGCTACGAAGGTGGGGACAGAGTCCCCCTCCCACCAGGAGGAGTTCAGACTGCAGTATTTTTTTGGACAAATAGGCAGGACTATAGAGTAGGGAGCCATAGGCATATCTTCTCACAGTCCTGCCAGGGCCCTTCACTCTGCTGTTTATGGGACAGTGCAAATAGGAGCTCTGTTGGTGCCTAAACTGGGACAATGCCACAGCATCCTTGCACCAGAGGAGAGAACATTGTTCCCCCTTCCAACCCCAAGTGACACAGGGAGTTGCCAATCTGAGCACTTAGGCAAGGTGGGTGGAAATTTGCATCAGACACTCATTACCTATGACCCCAGCAGGGCAAATTCAGCAGAAACTGAGGGGAGAGACTGGATTCTCTGATGTGGGAGTGAAGCTGCTGCCTGAGGGCAAACCCCTTCCCTGTCCCTCCAAAACAGGAAATCACCAGACTCTGGGAAAACAGTTCAAGACAATTGGTCAGACTTTACCTGTGATCAGCAGGGCTGCTTCAAGTTCATATATAAGAATTGATTTTTTCTCTCTTTTAATGTGTGCGTGTCTGTGTACAGTAAGTATTGATGTAGACCTGTCTAGTCTTTATACTTTATTATTTCTTACCTTATTCTTGGATACCTACTTTACTGTAAATATTAGTGCTTGCCAGACCACCTGAGGTCAGGGCAGCAAAGCCCATTAGTAGTTTACTTCTCTGTTACCCACATCCCCCCTCCTCCCTACTCTCTAGCACCTCTCCCTTTCTTTCTCCTTTTTTTCCTTTTCCATTTTTAAAAATATTTTGTTTGTTCTTTGATTTTTAATTTTTATTTTTGATAATTTGGAATAGTCTTACAGTAACTGAACGTATTGTTTATCCATCCAAATTGAGGGCCTGAATGGAAATCTGATGTAATTGCCAAATTTGACAAGGCTTGGTTACTTCTAAATCAGTTATAGTCTGATGGGTAATAGTATTGTTTCAAAAGACTGTTTTTAATCCTACCATTCTGCTCACAGGTGGTAATTAACATGGTATCAGTCTTAGAAAGAACAAAGTAACAAGGTTAACACTGATCATTATACCCATTTGCTGCTCATACCATCTCTTACACCTTATCTTGTGAGGTATTAGACATTGCAAAGGCCAATAATTAACCATAGATTGGGAAGACTGCTGTTAATCTCAACTTCTCAAATTGCACCCGGCACTGGTAACTGAAGAGTCAAAAACCCCACAACTGATCAGCATCTCCAAATTAATATACCTAAGAGGGCCACAGGCCCAGTCCCCAGCCCAGAAAATGAAAGTAAAAGGGAACAATTCTCCCCCTCAAACCCACAACTCCCCAGCCAAGGAGTCCACAGATAGGGTCCTGGATGAAAGCCTAGAAAGAAGTATCAACAACCTGATTATTAAAACAATCGATGAATTAAAAGAAGACATAAGGAAGGAAATTAGAAAGCAATTGCAGGAGCTGAGAGATCACTTTGACAAAGAGACAGAAATTCTGAAAAGAGATGTAGCAGAGCTGTTAGAATTGAAAAACATGGTCAACTATATTAAAAGCTCAATTGAAGATATTAATACCGAGTAAACTCAGTAGAAAATAGAACTTCAGCTCTTGACAACTGAACATCAGACAACAAAGCCAGGCTGAGCAATGTTGAATCCAAGGAGGATAGACAAGATAAAAAACTTACTGAGCATGAACAGAACTTCCAAAAAGTTTGGGACAAGATGAGAAGAAATAAATTGAGAGTCATGGGGACAGGGGAGAACATTGAACAACAAATGAATGGGATAAAAAACCTTCTCAATGAGATTGCCAAAGAAAACTTCCCCCATATCAGAATTGATTCAGAAACTCAAATTCAAGACACTTATAGGACCTAAAATAGATCTAACCAAATGAGAGACTCACTGAGACACATCATATACAAAATGAATAACAGAGAAACCAAGGAAAGAATTTTAAAAGCAGTAAGAGTAAAACACCAAATCACATTCAGAGGTAGGCCAATAATGATTACTGTGGATTTTTTCAAATCAAATAATAAAGGCCAGGGAAGCATGGAGCAATATTTTTCAAATATTGAAAGAAAATAATTTTCAGACAAAGATATTATACCCTACAAAACTCCGCTTTAAATGTGATGGGGAAATACAATACTTTCATGATAAATTCAAATTAGAAAGATACATGAACATAAAAGCAGCTCTGCAGAGAATACTCAAAGATATACTTCATACAGAGGAACAAGCAAACAACTCCCAAAGCCCATAAACAGAAGAAAGTAAATAATAACATAACTCACTAAAAGAGATCCAAGATAATGCAAAATACTGCAATTATCACAATGCCAAGGACCCAGAACCACATAACTATTCTAACTCTGAATGTGATTGGACTCAATGCTCTAATCAAAACACACAGATTAGCTGATTGGATAAAAAAAAACATAATCCAACAATATGCTGCTTACAGGAGACATACCTCACAACCAAAAATAGACACAGATTAAAGGTGAAAGCTTGGCAAAAAAACCTACCAGGCTTGTGGCCCAAGAAAGCAAGCCAGTGTTTTGATCCTTATATTAAAAAAATTAACTTTGACCTAAAATTAATTAGAAGGGATAAAGAAGGTCACTACATCATAGTAAAAGGAACAATACATCAAGAAGACATAATGGTAGTCAACATTTATGCCCCCAAAAATAACTCTTTCAAAAATGTGGAAAAAGTACTCAAGGACATTAAACCACTTATAGACTTCAACACAATAAAACTGGGGGACTTTAATATACCACTATCAACAAGAGACAAATCATCAAAGCAAAAAATTAATAAAGATATCTCTAACCTAAACAACTGTATCAATCAATTGGACTTAACAGACATTTTCAGGATATTCCATCCCTAATTGGCTGAGTTTACCTTCTTCTCAGCAGCACATGGATCCTTCTCCAAAATAGATCATATCCTAGTCCACAAAGGAAACCTTATCAAGTAAAAAAAGTTGATATAATCCCATGTATCCTGTCAGACTACAATGGTACAATCTTAGCAATTAACAGCAAGAAAAACAATAGAAAGCACATAAATACTTGAAGACTAATACCCTCTTAAATGAAGAATGGATCAAAGATGAAATGAGAACAGAAATCAAGAAATTCTTAGGAACAAATGAGAATGATGATACAACATATCAAAATCTATGGGACAGTATGAAAGCATTCTTAAGAGGTAAATTTATAGCACTGAGTGCTTTCATCAAAAATCAGGAGAGAGACCAAATAAATAAACTTATGTTCCAACTCAAATCTCTACAAAAAGAGGAACAATCCAACCCCAAATCCAATAGAAGGCAGGAAATAACAAAGATCAGAGCTGAAATCAAAGAAATTGAAAACAAAAAACAATACAAAGAATCAACAAAACAAAGAGTTGGTTCTTTGAAAAATTAAATAAAATTGACAAACCCCTAGCCAACCTTACCAAAAGGAAGAATGAAGTGAAGCAAATCAACAAAATGAAAGAGTAAAATGGGCACATCACCACTAACATACAAAATTCAGAGGATTATCAAAACTTATTCTGAAAAACTATAGTCTTCCAAATTTGATAATCTGGAAGACATGGACAAATTATCACAGGAGGACATTGAAAATCTAAATAAAACAATATTGGGTAGCAAAATTGAAATAGCAATCAAATGCCTTCCAAAAAACAAAATCCCAGGACCTGATGGATTCTCAGTACAGTTCTACCAGACTTTTACAGAAAAATGAATACATCTCTTTAATAAACTATTCCATGAAATTGAAAGGGATGGAACCCTCACAAATACTTTTTACAAAGCAAATATAACCCTGATCCCAAAACCCCAAGTCACATCAAGAAAACTACAGACCAATATTCCTGATGAACATAGATGAAAAAATCCTTAATAAAATTCTAGCAAATCACATCCAAAAACATATCAAAAAGATAATACATCACGATCAACTGGGCTTCATTCCAGGAACACAAGGCTGGTTCAACATATGCAAATCAATAAATGTGATTCACCACTTAAACAGAATTCAAGACAAAGCCATATGATCATCTCAATTGATGCAGATAAGGCCTTTGATGAAATTCAACACCCATTTATGCTCAAAACTCTGGAGAAGATAGGGATCAGAGGAAGACACTTTAATTTTGTAAGAACCATTTATGACAATCCCACAACCAATATTATACTTAATGGTGGAAAACTGAAACCATTCCCACTAAATTCAGGCACAAGACAATGCTGTCCACTCTCACCACTCTTGTTCAATATAGTCCTCAATACCTTAGCCAGAGCTATCAGACAAGAGAAGGAAATCAGAGGAATTCAAATAGGAAAAGAGGAAGATGCCTCTATTTGCTGATGACATGATCCTATACACAGCAGACCCAAAAAGCTCTATCAGATGACTACTAGCGCTTATAAATGAATTTAGCAAAGTGGCAGGTTACAAGATTAAAACTCATAAATCAATAGCTTTCCTATATGCCAGCAGCAATTCTGCTGAAGAATAATTCTGGAAATCTGTCCCTTTCACAACAACTTCAAAAAGAATAAAATATTTAGGCATTAATCCAACAGAGGACATAAAGGATCTCTACAATGAAAACTGTCAAGCATTAAAGAAAGAAATTGAAGAAGATCTGGGAAGATGGAAAAACATTCCAAGTTCTTGGTTAAGCAGAATCAATATAATTAAAATGGCCATTCTGCCAAAAGCCCTGTACAGATTCAATGCAATCCCCATCAAGATACTAATAACATTCTTCATGGATATAGAAAAAGCAATTCTCAAATTCATTTGGAAAGGCAGGAAACCCAGAATGGTGAAATCATTACTAAGCAAGAAAGAGGAAGCCAGAGGTATCACAATATGTGACATGAAATTATAGTATAAGGCTATAATAATAAAAACAGCATGGTATTGGTATCAAAACAGACACAAAGGAGCGGTGGTGGCTCAGCGGTTACGGCACTTGCCTGGCATGAGCAAATACGTGAGTTCGAACCCCAGCACCACGTATACAATGAAGTCTCGGAGCAACGAGAACCATGTGAAAAACTAAATAAAAATTGATTCTCTCTGTCTGTCTCTCTCACTGTCCCCTCTTTCTTTAAAAAAAAAAAAAAACAGACTGATGGAACAGAATAGAAGACACAGAGACAAATCCACAGATCTTTAACCATCTGATATTAGCCAAAAACTGTGGTACATTTATACCATGGAATTTTACACAGCAATTAGAAACAATGATATTGCAGCCTTTGAAGGTAAATGGATGGCTATGGAAGAAAGTATGCTGAGTAAAATCAGTTTAACCAAGAGAACTAATGGTCAATTGTCTCCACTCATCTGTGGAGGTGGGGACTAGACCCTGGCCAGTGAGAAAGTTGGTCTATTATCATGTGTTAAATCCAGATAAGATGTAATGCTATACAACATAATCCTTTTTTAGAGATATTGTGGGAAGGGGAAGGGTGGGATAAGGTTGGGTAATTGGGGGGGCACTCCTGGAGGTAATTGTAATATCCAGAATCTATACACATTTTATATAATTTTGTTTAAAACTTGTATGGTTGTTCAAAAATAAAAAAATATATAACGTGGAGGAAAGACAGCCTGTTCAACAAATGGTGCTGGATGAACTGAACAGCCATATGTAGACAACTGAAACTAGATCCCTATCTCTCACACTGCACAAAAATCAAATAGAAATGGATCAACAAATTAGGAATCAAGCCAGCAACTATACAATTGTTAGAAGAAAAAATAGGATCAACACTCCAGGACATCAGTGTAGGCACGCCTTCTTCAACAAGACTCCCACAGGTCAAGAATTAAAGCCAAGGGGCTGGAGCAGTGGCTCAGTGGTTACAGCACTTGCCTGGCATACACAAGTATGCAAGTTCAAACCCCAGAACCACGTATACAACGAAGTCTCAGAGCAATGAAAGCCATGTGAAAAACTAAATAAAAATTGAAAAAATTGATTCTGTCTCTCTCTCACTGTCCCCTCTTTCTAAAAAAAAAAAAAAGAATTAAAACCAAGAATCAATGAGTGGGGTTCCATTAAACTGAAAAGCTTCTGCACAGCTAAAGATTTAGTCAAGAGTATCAAGAGAGAACCTACAGAATGGGAGAAAATCATTGCATACTATGCCTAGGACAGGAGACTAATTTCCAGAATATACAAAGAACTCAAAAAACTGAACACCCAAGCCACAAATAATCCAATCAATAAATGGGCTTCTCAGAAACTTCTCAACAGAAGAAGTCCAGAAAGTTGATAAATATATGAGAAAATGTTCTACATCATTAGCAATCAGAGAAATACAAATCAAGACTTCACTGAGATTCCACCTCACTCCTGTCAGCGTCAAAAATGAAGAATACAAACAATAACAGATGCTGGGGGAATTTTGGGGAGAAAGGAACACTAACACACTGCTAGTGGGACTGAAAACTGATACTGCCACTCTAAAAAGCAGTGTGGAGACTCCTCAAAAAACTAGGGTTGGAACTACCTTATGACCCAGCTACTCCACTCCTGGGTATTTTCCTAAAAGAGCTAGAATCAGCACACTACAGAGACACAGCTACATCAATGTTTAGAGCCGCTCAGTTTATAATAGCTAAACTATGGAACCAACTCAGATGCCCCTCACTGGATGAGTGGATTCATAAATTGTGGTATATATACACAATGGAATTGTACTCCACTATTAGAGAGAACAATATCATGCCTTTTGCAGCCAAATGGTTGGAAATGGAAAAAATTATGCTGAGTGAAATATCCCCAAAACAGAGACTTAAGGGCTGAATGTTTTCTCTCATATGTGGAAGCTAGTGTAAAACCTATGAAAGGATGATAGTCAGCTGAGTTTAAGTAATAAACTCACCATAGTTGAAACTCCACATAAGCTGGGTGAACCATACCTAGGAAGGTGGGGGAGAAGGGAGAGAGTCAGAGATAAAGGGGGTTATCAATACAATGGGGAGTACTCAACTCCCATTAGAAGTCTAGCTATACACAGACAGGCAGAGGACCTCAGAAATCTCAACAATTATTATATATGTATAGGTTCATTTCAATCTATAGTATGGCAAAATGACAGAGGAGACATGAGTTTGGGGAATGGATGAAGCGGGGTTAGATTCTGGTCTAGGATCGACCTCAAGTTACTATCTCACTATGTCAATATCCATGTATGCATGATTATGTAAAAACAATTCCCTCCAATATGTAAGTCTATGCTGAACTAACAAAAATATTATCCCTGAAAAAATACATCAAGAAGATAATTCATCACAATTAAGTGGGCTTCATTCCAGGGATGCAAGACTGGTTGAACATATGCAAATCAATGAATATAATTCATCATTTCAACAGAATTAATGACAGAAACCATATGATCATCTCAATGATGCAGAAAAGGCCTACTATAAAATTCAGAATCTATATATGCTCAAAACTCTGGAGAAGATAGGGATCAAAGGGACTTCTTTAATTATATAAAGAGTATGTATGACAAAGCCACAGCTAGTATTATACTAAGTGGGGAAAAGATGAAAGCATTTCCACTGAACTCAGAAACAAGACAAGGCTGCCTACTCTCATTACTTTTATTCAATATAGTTCTTGAGACCCTACCCAGAGAAATCAGGCAAGAGAAGGAAATCAAAGGGATAAAAATAGGAAGAGAAGAAGTCAAACTATCCCTTTTTGCTGATGACAAGATCCTTTATTTGAATACCCAAAAAACACCACCAGAAAATTACACGAGGTTATAAACAGATTTAGCAAAGTGGCAGGCTACAAGATCAACAGCCATAAACCAATAGTGTTTCTTATACGCTAATAATGCTAGGGCAGAAGAAGAAGTCACGAAACTGGTCTTGTTTACAATATCCTCAGAAAGAATAAAATACTTGGGAATTAATCTAACAAGGGAAGTAAAAGACCTCTACAATGAAAATTATTGAACACCAAAGAAAAAATTGGAGAAGGCCTGAGAAGATGGCAAGAAGTTCCATGTTATTGGTTAGGCAGAATTAATATAATTAAAATGGTCATTCTGCCAAAAGTGCTACACAGATTCAGTGTAATCCACATCAAGACACCAATGTCATTTTTTAAACAGATATAAAAAAAGGAATTCTCAAATTCATTTGGAACAACAAAAAACCCAGAAGAGCCAAAATATTACTAAGCAAGAAAGATGAAACCGGGTGGTTTTGCAATACCAGATCTAAAATAATACTATAGAGTTGTAGTAATAAAAACAGCAAAAATAAGCATGAAGACCAATGGAATAGAAGACTCTAACACAAAACCACAAACCTTTAAACATCTGATCTTTGACAAAGGGGGTCAAACTATAACGTGGAGGAATGACAGCCTATTTAACAAGTGGTGCTGGACAAACTTGACAGCCACTTGCAAAAAGTTGAAATTAGATCCTTATCTCTCACCTTGCATAAAAATAAAATCAAAATGGATTAAGGAACTAGGAATTAAACCAGCTACCATGCAATTGCTAGAAAAAAAATTAGGAGCAACACTCCAGCATGTGGGATTTGGCAATGACTTTCTCAACAAGTCTCCTAAAAAAGGAATTAAAGTCAAAAATCAATTAGTGATGTTATTAAACTAACATTATTAAACTTGCTCAGCCAAGAATGTAGTCAAAATTGTCAAGAGAAAACCTACAGAATTGGAGTTAATCATGGTCTGTGATTTCTCAGGCAGGGGACTAATATCCAAAATTTACAAATAATTCAAAAAACTTACTAACAAAAATACAATCCAATGAATAAATGGGCCATAGAGCTACAGAGGAAATGGAACAAGCCAATGAACACATGAGAAAGTGTTTTTAATCACTACTAATCAGAGAGATGCAAACCAAAACTACATTAAGATTTCACATCACCCCAGTCAGATTGGTAAAGATGAATATAAACAATAGCAGATGGCGGATGGGTTGTGAGGAGATTAATAACACTAGCACACTGTTGGTGGAACTGCAACTGGCACAGCCACTATGGAAAGCAGTGTGGAGACTCCTCAAAAAATTAGGGATGGAACCACCTTATGTCCCAGCTATCCCTCTTCTAGGTATTTTCCCAGAAGAGCTAGAATCAGCACATTACAGTGACACAGCAAAAACTATGTTCATAGCAGCTCAATTTACAAAAGCTAAATTATGGAATCAACCCAGATGCCACTCACTGGATGAATGGATCCAATGGATCCAAAAGATACACACACACACACACACACACACACACACATACATATATACACACATGCATACATACATACACACACACAATACATACATACTATGGAGTTATGCTCAGCTACTAGAAACAATGATATTATGGTCTTTGAAGGTAAGTGGATGGCAATGGAAGAAATCATGCTGAGTGAAACCAAGAGTCTCAAGGGTCAAATGTTTTCCCTCATTTGTGGAGGTCAGAGCAAAACCTAGGCTTGGATGAAAGGTCAAGCTCATGTACTAGACTCACCAAAGTCAAAGCAACACATAATTTACAGGAACCACAGATATATAGGTGCTGAAGAGGGGAGTAAGAGGTTGGGGGGAGAGTGGAGAGGAAGGGGTGACATGGAGGGATCTAGAGGGGAAATCAACAATATGGCTTACTCTTTAGTCCTCCAAGAAGCAAAATAATACTTATGCAATCATTTAATTCTGATAAATGCAAAAAACAAAGAAACAAAACAACAAAATAACTACACTTAGATTTCATCTTATACCTGTAAAAAGAGCAGTCATCAAAAATACAAAGAATATTAAAGGCTAAAGAGAATGTAGGGGAAAAAATGTACAGTTTTCCACTGTTGGTGGGGTTTTAAATTAGTACAATCACTATAGAAATAAGTATGGAGGTTCCTCAAAAGAATAGGAATTGAATTACCATATGATGCAGCTATCCCACTCCTGGGTATTTATACTAAAGAATTAAAGTCATCATACTAGATTGATACATGCATATCCATGTTTATAGCACCACAATTCACAACAGCCAAATTATTGAACCAGCCTATGTACACATCAATGGATAAATAACTAAACAAAATATGTTTATATAGACAATGGAATTTTATTCAGCCATAAAGAAAAATGAAACCATGTCATTTACAGGAAAATGGATGGAACTTGAGAACATTATGTTAAGTGAAATAAGTCAAAATCAGGTCAAGGGGCACATGTTTTCTCTCATATGTTGAAGGTAGAAAAAATTAAAAGGAAGATAGTGGGGTAGGGATCTTACGAAAATCAAAGGGAGATCTGGAGAGGAAGGGAGGGGAGAGAGAAGAAAGGGAAGGGGTATATACTGGAGAATGATATTGCTCTAATCATATTGTGTACATGTATGAATATGTAACAAATCCCATCATTATGTACAACTATAATACACCAATAAAAACATGTGAAAAAACATGTAGGATATTGCAAAACAGTGGAATTTTTGCAATGGAAGGGACTTCAGTGATTCTTACTACTTATCATCCAGGTTTAAAATAACCATGGCAGACATACTTTACTGGGAAGACTGTAATACAGCAGAGGTAAGTATCATTGTGCTACTTGCAAAACTAACTCTATTTTCTCCCTCTTATATGTGAATTGCCAACTACGGACCACAAGGCATTGGAAGGAAAACCATGAATGCATGAAGGACACATAGCTGACATGGTAGGCAATTCACAGAACATACAATATTCTTTTTTTTTTTTTTTACAATAAATGAAGGTCTAGATTATTATCCTTATATCATCGAGGACACATTGCATCCAATAAGGTATAGTTAGTGATAAAAAGGAGCAGGGAACAAAACGGGGTCTGCAAAGTCAAAAATATGACTGTGGGGCCTGGAGCAGTGGCTCAGTGGTTATGGCGCTTGCCTGGCATGCACAAGTACACGGGTTCAAACCCCTGCAACCCAAGTACACAACTAAGTGTCAGAGCAATGAAGGCCATGTGAAAAACTCAATAAAAATTGATTCTCTCTCTCTCTCTCTCTCTCTCTCTCTCTCTCTCTCCTTCTCCCTTTAAAAAAAATATGACTGCGGGAATGAAAGAAGGCTAGGAAGTATGTCAGAAAAATGAGAGCTCCATTTCTTGCAAAGCAATTGGCAAACACTAAAATTTAGCACTTGTTCCTGCTCCATCTGACTGTAGAATAAAGAATAAGAAAACCAAAAATATTCCAAGTTTTTGAATAACACTTGCTTGTACCCTTGCAAAAAATAACATGCAAGATATCCTGAAACCACTATGGCATAATGTTCTCTGGAACCTGTTCAAGACAGGCAAGGAAAGCCTCACCTGGAAAGAGAGAAAAAAATTAAGTTGAAGAATAATTTGGATTTATGGTTATTATCTGTATAAAAGGGAAAATTGCCTATTGATTAAGCAATAAGTAGCAATATACCAAATGGACTATTTAGGCTAAGGGAAGAGACTCTGGACAACTGGGATGATTTCACCCAATTGGTCACAGGTCTGTGGGGGGCTGAGGAGAACTATACCTTCACAGTGCATCCAGCCATTCTGGAATTTCCTGATTAACAAATATCAGCATTTATCTAGGCATCCTTTTTAAAATAGCTTTGAATTATATGTAATGTCACTTATCAGTAGTGTTGTTCTTTGACAAAAAAAATCTTTCAGGTCTAACATTGGATAAATAAGTTTTTTATAACTAAAATGATCTCATGAACCAGTAGATTAGGAAGGGGCACAAGGGGATGGAGGAGAGGAGGAAAAAGTGGAAGAATTGTTATATTGAATGCATGCATGAGTATATAACAATGAATCTTGCTATGATGTATAATAAAAAGGCACGAAAAAATAAAAATTAAATTAAAAATAAACAGAAGAAAAACTATTAGAGAAATAATAAGGTAGGATTTCTCTGAGCTGAAGTGACACATGAGTCACCAAACTCAAATGGCTCACAGAAAGCTAATTTCAGACCCCCCAAGTACAAAAGGATACTAAAAACGCCCAGAGATTTACAGGGCACCTAACAAAAATGGGAATTATATGACTTTTGCACTTCTGAACTTTTACAATAAAGGCAGAACAATGTCTTCAGTGTTCCAAGATGCAATTAATTTGAACTCAGGATTCTGTAATTAGCTGAACTCTCAGGCAAGTATGAGGACCAAAGAAGATATTTTCAGGAATTCACAGATCAGTTTCTGTGTCTACACATCTTCCCTGATGAAGTTTCTGGACTTAAAAGATATGACGGGGGGCTGGAGAGGTGGCTCAGCAGTTATAGTGTTTGCATAACATGCGTGAGGACACAGGTTGAAACCCCAGCACCACATACACAGCAATGTGTTGGAGCAACGAAAGCCACATGAGAAACTTTTAATAAAGTTGATCCTTTCTCTCTTTCTCTCTCACTGTCCCTCTCTCTTAAAAGATATGATGGAACACACATATAAATATTTTTTTTAAATTCCAAGGTAACAACTATTTGGGAGATGATGAATCTGAATTAGAAGAAGAAGCTAGTAGGCTACACGAAAAACATCTCCAAAGAGAAGAGAATGAATTTTAAATCAGATAAGAGTAAAAGCAAATAAGGAATTAAGAACCACAGGGGAAGAAACCAAAAACTGTACAGAACTAAGGGTCGATTGTCTCCACTCATCTGTGGAGGTTGGGACTAGACTCTGGCCAGTTAGAAAGTTGGTCTATTATCATGTGTTAAATCCAGATAAGGTGTAACGTTATACAACATAATCCTTTTTTAGTGATATTGTGGGAAGGGGAATGGAGGGATAAGAGTGGATAATTGGGGGGGCACGCCTGGGGGTAATTCTAATGTCCAGAATCTATGCACATTTTATATTATTTTGTTAAAAACTTGTATGGTTGTTCAAAAATTTAAAAAAAATTAAAAAAATAAAAGAAGAAAAAGCCAACAAAAAAAAGAAATAAAAACTGTACAAAAGAGCAAAGTCAATTATGAATTAAACTACCATGAGGCATAATTATGGATCATAGAGAAAGAGTATCTACTTGTGTGACCAAGGGTCAGAACTCTGGACCAACAAGATAAAATCTAATCCCAGATTACTTGGCTGGTCAGTGAATAAGATCTACATAGAGCAAATGGAATATGTAAGTATAGTAAATAGAATATGTAACTATGGGTATCAATAAGGATATTGTAAAAGCAGAACAACTCACAGAAGTCAGCAGGAAAAGGGTAATGGAATGGTGGGGGGCAGGTTAGCAGTGCCAATGCCTTTACACATCAAGAGGTACTATAAAGTTGAGGGGACAAAAGATTTAGGTTCAAGTATGTGATTTAAGTCTGTAAATAAAATTTATAAACGGAAATATAATAAAAATAATTGGTTTTCCAGGACTAAGGTGGGGGATCAGGCTGCCTGCAAAGGGGCACAGGAGCTCTATGGAGTGATGGAGATTTTCTATTTCTCAATTTTAGTGGTGGTTATTGGACTATTCAAGTTTGCCAAAATTCATAGAATTGTATTCCTTATAAATTATATCTGCATATTCATTATAACTTGATAACCCAGAAAGGAGAAGAGAAGAGATAGGAAAACTAAATACTAATCGTTCATACTGGGGGGTTAAAATGAAATGTGTGAAGTTAATATATCAACAAATAGCATAAAGTGAGCAATGGAAATTACCATCACAAGAAATAGCCAACAGCATTTCTCCCTGGAAGTAAACTGTTATTTTGCTTAACAATTTTACTCTCCTCATATTTTACTTACTTATTGGTATTGACATTTTAAAAAATTCTGAAACATTTTTTAAATACAGAAAGGTTTCCAGAGAACTACAAAGAACTTTCTTATGACCTTTGCTCAAAAATTTCCTTCACAGCAAAGGATCCAATCCTGGATTGCATGTGGCACCCAGTTACCACTCCCTTGAGCTTCCCTTCTTGACTTTCATGTCCTTGATATTTATGAACATTATAGGCTAGCCATTTCATTTTCTTCTTAGATTTTTTTAGCCAGTGTCCTTTTGATTATACCCAAATTGGGTAGGTTGGCCCTAATATCATAGATGCGTTGCTGTATTTATTGCATTCTAGCGGGCTAGTTCAAGAGATTAATTGGCTCTATTACCACTGGTATTAACTAAGATAATATCTACCAGGTTTCTTCATTGACAAGTGAGTTTCTATACTCTACAATTGGTAAGTATTTTGAACTTACACAAAGTCCTTTTCCATGATCCACTTTCACCCATTGTGTTCAGATCTACTGTCATGTTTTACCTGAACTGTTTATTGCTGCAATGGATTCATACATTCCTGTTCATTCAGTGGATTGTAATCTATTAGCAGCATTACTTATTTTGATTCTCAACTTGCTCCAAATTTAGCACTGGGAGACCCTTTACTGGTTTCTGTGTCATTCTGACATGTCTCCAACATTCTTTGAGCACTTCCTTACTTTCTGGCACAGAAGGATATTCCAGGCTCACTCGGTTCTTTCCCTGCCTCAATCCAGGAACTGGCCTGTTCCTTTTAGTGGAAAGTGGTAATCTGAAATCAAGTTTTCAGTGACCAGTGTGTTCATTGCTTCTGGGACCTCTCAGTGGACATAACTAGGAAATATCTATTTGTATGAACATATGCATATAAACATATTTACATATAAACCTACTTTGTATCAATCTAAACATCAACAACCTGACAAATCCAATTTTATCTCAATAGTAAAGGATTTTTTTAGCCTCCTTCTTTTCCATATTTGTATTTCCTTCTTCCAAAAGTAAAAATCAATCGCACCCATCATCATCCATATATTTAATTTTTTTGCTTAATTCTTCTACATTTATCCAATTTACTGATGATATCAGAGTGCCACCCTACTTGTAGATTCTCTTTGTGGCTTTTGGCCTCTGCCAGACTGCCTTCCCAACCCACTTAGCACAAAACTTGGAAAGAAAAAAAATTAATAACAAGGTACTGTAAGAAGAACAACAACTATGACATTGTGAGAATTTGTCATAAGTAATAATCTTACTATTTGAAATATTAAGGGGAAACCTAAATTCTTGGGTCCCAATTCCCCTCTCCTACCACCACAGTTGTAAGGTACTTTAAAGTTAGATCTTTTCTAGGAAGAAGTAAGAAGTGCACATCCTGAATTTAATATCCCTCCATAGATACTGTGTGTATCCATGGCCTGAATACACACACACTCTCAGCCACCCCACTTTATGCTCTGGGCACCTGGGCACCTGTGTTTTCCACATAAAGGAAGTCTCTACCTGAAACGTCACAGTAAATGGTCTGTTGATAGATCTTGGCCTCTAGAGGGTTAAA
The DNA here is from genome assembly GCA_004027875.1 of Aplodontia rufa. Classification (NCBI taxonomy): domain Eukaryota; kingdom Metazoa; phylum Chordata; class Mammalia; order Rodentia; family Aplodontiidae; genus Aplodontia; species Aplodontia rufa. The sequence goes on along the minus strand of PVKS010009005.1, from coordinate 49,331 downwards.
ATATACAGTGATTTCAGCTGATGAGTTGGGCCAGACATCACCTTCCTGAAAAACATGAAAGAATTATTTAAAACAAAATAAAACAACACAATGAAAGGAAGGTACTGCTTTTAAATAATGCTGTTATGTTAGAATTCCATTAATTTTTTTCATAAAAATTGTATTTGAGTACACGTTTTTTTTTTCCTTTTCCTTTTTTTTTTTTACATCATGATGTGTTGAGATGCCTATGGATAATGGAATAACTAATACTGTCAAGCAAATGAACACATCATCTCCTCAGTTACCCTTTTGTGTCTGCCATGAGAGCACCTCAAGTCTACTCTCTGACCACATTTCCAGTATGCAGTGGTGATTATAATCTAATATACATACTGTATATTAGGTCTCTATAACTTACTCATCTGTAACTGTTGATACCCTTTGATCAAGAACTCCTCATTTCCCCAGCCCTTGTCCCTGGGAACCAACATTCTCTTCTCTTTTTCTATGAGTTCTATACTTCCTTAAATTCCACATGTAAGTAGAGTCATGCAGTATAGAATTTGTCTTTCTGTATCCATTTTTTTCACTAATTGTCCTTCAGGTTCATCCAGGTTGTTGCAAACGTCAGGATCCTTTTTTAAAGCCAAATAATATCCCACTGCATGCATATATCACAATTTTTTTTTTTGCCTACTTCTCTGTTCATGGACACCTAGGTAGCTTCTGTAGCTTGGCTATTTGAATAGTCCTGCAATGAACATGGGGATACCCATATCTCTTCAAGGTACTGATATCACTTCTTTAAGGTATATAGCCATAAGAGGGATTACTGGATTATAAGGTAGCTCTATTTTTAATTTTTTGAGGAACCTCTATGCTGTTTTTCATATTGGCTATACCAAGTTACATTCCCAACAACATAAAAGGGTTCAATTCCAAGAAATCTGTAGGAATTATTTGTACAACAAATACAATAAAGCACTGTTTTACCTAGCGCAGAGTAAACTTACTCTGTTAATTTGTGAAGTGGTACAGGTTTGAAACAAGCTTCAAAAATAATCTGTGAATGCATAATGCTACTATGCATAATGAGCTACTACAGGAAATGAGGATGGATAGGGCATTCTAAAAATACATATGCTCAGTAAACATTTTGCTCTCTACCCCATATGTATTCAGCCCTAGGCTTTGGAGAAAAATACACATGGCATGATAATAAACATGAAAACAAACAGTTCATCATACGTATGACAAGTCTGTGTCTATAAAAATAAAGTCCACAGGGGCCACAGAGAAGTACCTGACTTCCTTGGTAGAGTATCAACTCTCTCCTTCCAGTTGACAGCAAAAGGAAAGAAACACTCTTGTTCCACAAGAATAGAACTATGGCCAGGCCAACCCTGCTTCTGACCCAGTATGATATGCTTGCTTTAGTTTGAACCACCCAAGAGCCATAATAAGGAAGCCAAGTTTTTTAAATTTATTTTTTTATTCATTTGACGTAGTCTTACATGTTGGAGGGAATTGCTGTTACATATTCATGCATAGATGGATATTGATAAAGAGTTTTGATGATGTAATGCAACAAGCTGCATATCAGAATTTCCACGTTAGGGAAAATTTGCTTAAAATTTATTGTGTACTGACCATATAGCCTAGAGCACCTGCCTCCGAGGTTTCCCAAGGTTTGAGAGAGTCATGCAGACAAATGCTTTGCCCCACACTCAGTACACAGTAAAAGAAGCCTACATAAATGTTTACTATAACCCATGGTGTTATTATGCCTCTTACAAAGACTAAGCCGAGGATATTGAAAATGGGAGAAGTGTGCGTTTTTCCTATGCTTTTTATAAACAGGACTGAAAGAACATAAGTGATAAACACATCCAAAAATCTATAAACAGTGCCACTAGTTCAATGGAAAACCAAGGCAAGACAAATTGAGAAATAATTAGGCTCCAGTTTCAGACAGTCCCCAGATTACTCCAGAGAATGGCGGCTCCCTGGGGTAGGTACTGCAGCTGTGCCTAAACGAGGGTGGCTCTTAGTAGATGGTTGTTAGATGTTGAGTCGCTATGTGTACTGAGTTTGTACACCGTGCAGTTATTATCAGACACCTATCCATTTCTTCAACCTATTTCTTCCATTTTCTTTTCTTCTGGAAACTTCAATGCCATACAATTTTAGAGTCAAATGAGAGCTTTCAGACCACATATGGTATAGAGAAGTTCTAAGTCCTTTCATACATTTAGGCATTTCATTGTGGTGCCTTTCTAAACCTCGAAGCAAATGTTTGTTCCCTCCTGATAAATGATAACTACTGTACCCCTTTTGTTTGATGGAGTTTTATGATATGGAGTGTTAGGCACATTCGTAGCTGGAACAGGTTGATTCCAGACAGATAAGGGGGTTCATCTTCTTAGGTCGTCAGCCAACCAATGGTATATCAGTTGTTTTTCCATCTCAAAACTACTTAAGATCTGGGTTCCTTCCTAATCCACAAGACAACTGTAAATCTGAAGGGCAAAGATGGCTGTATTTAGGTGTATAAAGGGGATGAAGCTAAATGGCTCCTATCCAAACTGACTGCCCAAAGGGCCAGTAACTGTCTTGGATCCCAAGAGAGGCAATGGTAGAAAGGTCTCACCTTTTGGGGTGCTTCCTCCCCATAATATACACTGGAAGTCATATAAGCTCAGTACATGTGAACAAGTCAAGGGGCTTGTGGTTGCGGTGGACCAGACCCCTTTGAAACCAACATCTAAGCAAGAGAATCCAGGGTGTCTATGTAGACAAGAAGGCACACACCAGAAGTACTCTTGGATGTGCCATCACTGAAGGTATATCAGAACTGGTGGGTTGGGAAGTGACATACACTCCATTGGGAGCAGAGGCAAAATCATCTGATATAGAGGCTCCTTGGGGTCCAGAAGCCCTTCTGCTTGGTCAGGGAAGACCAGCACAAGGAAATCTGAGTCTATAGGGTTCAGATAGAGTGAATGCAGCTGGAAGCTCAGTGTTTTCTTATCCAGGGAGGAAGTTGTTTTATTATGCCTGAGACATTCTCTAGAAACTTTCAGCCTTTTCTGAGTCCATGAGGTAATTAATTCAAGGACAAACATTATGCTAAAACCCTCCCCTGGGTTGGATCAGGTAATGTGTATGAACAGGTCTGTGTGTATCTATAAAAACGGAAGCTTGGCCATTCTGCTTCCTTTCTCAGAGGGTTGCTGTCAGCGTTAGGTCATTTGAAGGAGTTAGGAACATGCAGAAGGATACTTCTAATTTTCAGTTGGGATTCAAATAAGTGGAAGAACTTACTTCTTTATAGCAAAAGTTTGATATAAAAGGAACTCAATATAGCATTTTCTAGCAAATGAGAGAATAAACCATAGGAAAAGGCAATAAGCCTAAAATGACCCCATTTTTATTTATATGTCTTTGGAACATTTCATATTACTTTTCCAACCCTGTTGAAATTAACTTCCTTGTCATTTATGTCTCTCAAAAATTATTTCTTTCTTTATTGCTCATTTCTAAAGTTTCTAAAAATCAAAACATTCAGAATTTTTCCTACAGGCTTTCACATCAATATCCTTCTTCCTAGTCCAATGGAAACTGTATCACCACTTAGAAACCCCTGCTGTCCTACTCTCCTATGTATGGGTCTTCTGCCATCGTTGTCCACCTTCCTGCTCCCAACCAGAGCCTGAGTGTATAGGATTTAACCTATGACCATTACCTTGGTGTCAAAAATAATCATCAAAATGACCTTGAGTTACATTGTCTTCCTTCTTAGTCTTTTTTTTCCCTTCTTAGTCTTAATGTTTTGTTTATCCCTCAGTTTCATAGTGAATAAAGTGACTGCATTTTATTCTTCAATCAAGTGACCTGCTAGAGGGTCTCAACCTTGAATTTTTAGACATAAAGCTAGTTTCCATTTTATGGTGGGTTTTTTTTCCCAAATATTGAATATCTCTGGATTTGGAACTTATTTTTTTTTTCCTTTTGAACAAGAATAATCAACTAAGTGATTTAATGGTTACCATTGAGACTTTCTGAAAGTCATCTATGCATACACAGCCACTGGATCATGATAGGTAATAAATACAACAATGGGGAAGTATCCTTTAAAAGTAATTGTCTTTAGAGGACCTTCCAAAATGGTGGGCTGCAGGAAGGCTGCATTTGTTCTGGGTTTATGATGTAGGACTCGAACACCAGGAGTGCTGACTTTCTGCAAGGTGGGTGAAAAACAAACTTCACTAAAACTCAATATTGGGCAGTCAGAGTGTCAGAGACTCAAGAAATTTGGGTACAGTAACTAACAGAGAAAGAATAAATTTGAGCCATGGAGAGCACAGTCACTGCTACAGCAGCCATACTATATTGGCTGTATTGGCTGTATTGGCATGCTGGATTGGCAGAGGGAGGGAGAGCACAGAGACACAGTAAGGTCATATCTAGCATACAGAACCCTGAGATCACAAAGGAACCCTGTACCTAGCTGAATCTGGGGCTCCTCTACTGCATGAAGGGTGCACCATATCTCCTATCTGACTGCAGAGAGATGGGACAGAAGCCATTTTGGAGGAGGCTGTGGTGGCAGGAGTTGGAAGTTCTGAGCAAGTGACTCCATGACCTCGCTAGGCACCTGCTGCAGGTCCTAAGGCACACCCAACAGAACAAGTGCTAAACAGGCCTATAAGATATTTTACCCACAGGAATTCAAGTTGAAAAAGCAAAGGGGAGCTCATCTTGCTTCCTTCCCCCCTTAATTCTGGTAGCTCATGCAACAAGCTGAAACAGACTGAGAGAAGGCAAGAGAATGCCCAGAGACTGAGCCCAGAAAATCTGGAAAAGCTGCATTCATGGCCAGCAGAGGAGCTCTAGACTACACTCAAGCCCCATGACTAGAATCCCCAACAGAGAATAGCAAAAGCCAGGCCCTTGAGGTGTGTTGACCTAACCTCTCCAAAACAATCACCACCCAGGCCAGATTAGACCTATACCCTACCATCCAGACCTCTACCCTTAGAATCCTCCAATGATCCCACCTTGGGATTACATTGTTTCAGACTGTGAGACTGTGCTAATAAAACTCCAGTGGACAGTGAACATCTACTCCCCTTGTCTATTTCCTTTTTCTTTTTAAGAGAGAGAGAGAGAAGGACAGTGAGAGAGAGAGAGAGAGAATAAATTTTTAGTTTTAGTTTTTCATGTGACTTTTGTTGCTCTGACACTTCATTGTGTACATGGTGCTGGAGTTCAAACCTGTGTCCTCGCGCATGCCAGGCAAGCGCTGCAACTGCTGAGCCACCACTCCAGCCCCTCCCATTGTCTATTTCAACCACCTCAGGTGAAATAATTCCTTTAATTTTTCATTAAGAATCCTTTTTTTTCCACTTTCTCTTATTTCATTTTTTGTTTATGGGTATGTTTTGTGGTGTTAATGGGTTCATGGACAAATATTCATACACACATTTGCTTTTTTCTTTTCTCTCTCTTTTCTCCCTCCCACCCCCACATTTTTAGCATTTTATTAAATGTAATTATTTTTTCCTACCTTGCCTTTAGATCAGTATATTTTATTTTTATTTTGTATGGTTGTTCAGTCTGTCTCTCAAGTCCCTCCTTCTCTTTCCTTCTGGTAACAGTCAAATTCTATTGCTCTCTTTTTCACTCATCCTTAACTTTATTACTTTTATTTTTTTCTTCCTCCTGTCTTATTACTATCACATCCAATGCCTCTTCTACATTTTCTCCATTCACTCTTTGAAATTATAAACCCTTTTCTACTTTGTTGTAACCTTTCTTTTCTCTTAATTGACTATATTCTTACCAATTTCTAGCAATAATTGGGATATATAACTTTGGTTCCCCACCATTAATGCTATAGCAATCATTACTGCTGTGGATGCCAAAGTTGATACCTGCTGTTTGCTTTTAAGTCATATATAATTAATGCTTAATTATTATTTTTGCCAAAGGCATTCATTAAAACTACCATTTCTCTCTTTGTGGCAATTAACATTGTTGTAGTCATGGTAGGAACCAAGTATTCATTTAAGGCTGCACATTGTTTGCATTTGTTATTACTATTTGTTTGATTCCCCATATTCTGAAAGAAGTTAAGGGATACTAAAAATCACAGGATAGGGATTCTGATGCTGAACGTAACTCTCCCAGACAATACTTGAACTCAAAGAAGGGAGGAGACAAAAATGAATAATTAAACAAATCCAAACCATCAACAAGGAGAAAGACAGAAATAATCACAGAAGAGAACTCAAGTCTCAGCCCTTGACATCTACCCATATATCAAATCCAGAGAGAAACCTCAGAACAAATAAGATAATTACACACAAAAGGACACACACAAAATAAGAGAGAGGAGAATCCACTTAATTAATGTACAAGAACAAGATCTTCCAAAATATGAGAAAATAGGCAAACAAATCTTACCCCTCAAACCCACAATCCCCCAATAAAAGATCCCCTGATAGTGAAGTGGATGAAAACCTAAGGAAAGATGATAAAATTTTGATTACCAAATTGTTCAATAAACTAAAAGAAGATTTAAGGAATGAATTCAGAGAGCAACTAAGGAGTTGAAAGATTACTTTAATAAAGAAACAGAAGTAGTGAAAAAAAGCTAACCAGAACTCCTAGAAATGAATGACAATATCAATCAAATTTCAAACTCACTTGAAGGCATCACTAACAGATTAGACAGTATAGAAAGTAAAACCTCAGCTCTTGAAGAATGAACCTCAGGCATTTAAGCTAGATTAGATGATCTTGAATATACAGAAGGCAGTAAAGAGGAAAAACTATAGAACATGACCAGTATATGCAAGATCTCCAGGATAACTTCAAAACACCAAATCTGAGAATCATGGGGATAGTAGAGAACATGTAAATACAAACTAAGACTTAAAAAACCGTTTCAATGAGATCATTACAAAAAAATTCTTCCACATTAGAAACAGGACAGAATCCTCAGACAGGAAGCTTACAGAACCCCAGATAGACCCAACCAAATGAGAAACACATGAAGGCATATTATAATCAAGATGCTCAGCACAGAGAACAAAGAAAGAATATTTAAATCTGCAAGAGAGAAGCATCAGGTCACATAAAGAGGCAAACCAATAAGGATAACTTCTGATTTTTAGCTCAGACCCTAAAAGCAAGGAATGATAAATTCCGAGCCCTAAAAGGAAACAACTGTCAACCAAGGTTATTATACCCAGCAAAACTCAGTTTGAAATTTGAGGGGGAAATAAAAACATTCCATGACAAGAATAAACCCAAAGAATTCATAAGCACCAAATCAAAAAATACTCAAAGACAAACTTCATACAGAGGAACAAAAGAACAATTCCCAAAGCCCACAAACAGACATAGTCCAAAAAAAGAATAACCCACTAAATGAGAATCAAAACAGGATAAAATACAGCAAAGTACCAAATGGCAGGAAACCTCAAACATATTCATACTTACATTGAATATTAATGGTATCAACTCCCCAATGAAAAGACATAGATTAGCAGAATGGATCAAAAACAGAATCCAGTCCTATAAAGATGGAGGTCTGTATGAAAAATCTTTCTGTGAAGTGAGTTGTCAGTGGTGGGAGAAGTGCCTTTCTATGAGGAGGGTGAACAGCAAAATTTCTGCCTAAACTCATTTGTATTCAAGCAAGGAAATTTAGAGATGCAGAGGCTTGGATAAACTAAGCATACAAGAAAATCCAAATAAAGAGTGAACAGCTCTGACTGCAAGGACTACCACCCAGCTGGTAGGTGGCTGGATTGGCACAGAGGGGAAGGAGCAGCACAAAAAAACAGAGGAAGGGTCAATTTGGAACGATGATCTCTGATGTCAGAAGGGTGTGTGCTGCACTCTGGCAAGAACCCAGGGAATGCATTAATGCACACAACTTAGACTTTCCCCAATCTGGCTGTGGAAAGCCAGGGAGATTGCCATTTTTTACTCCACCCAGTGGGTGGTCCAAACAGGTGCTCCAAGAACTGGGACCTCAGATTTGACCCCCCAGTGGCTGCACCATCAGGCAGCTGACAGCTCCAGGACCTCAGTGTTCTGACTGGCTCCTCTGGGGGATGTGTGGGCCTAGTGGACCCTCCCTTTTGGTCCTGCAACTCTCAGATAGAGGATTCCCCCAAGCCCTGACATATGCTGAACTCCAGGTGCAGTTCATGATCAGAATTCTGCATCAGGGGCAATTCTACAGGACCTACATGGGCTGGGTGGGGTCAGCTTGCAGGACCTGCTGCTACTCTGGAGTGCTGGACCTCTCTGGCTGGGCAGAAATTAACTTCAGTCTCAGTGGCCTATGATCAGAAGGGGCATCCCAGAACCAGCACTTTCCTCTGCTTTTAGGCCCTGAGTGCTGGGGCAGAGGTGGTCCCATAGACCCTGGGCACTCCAAGTGGCACTTGGCTTCCATACCCCTTTATGTTTGCATTTGAGACCTCCCCAGGCATGGGTCTGGCTGGGCTGGTGTCTCTGTCTCACTGTCCCCTGGTTGCTGGAGCTGAGACTTGCTTAGGCATCATCTCTTGGGCG
>PVKS010009005.1:0-40654 GCA_004027875.1 Aplodontia rufa | reverse complement strand
TTCTAGGGGTTCAAACCAGGTAGCCCAAAAGGCTCTTTTCACAGGAAGCAGGGAAGGTGAAAGTCTGCACTCCCTCCACAGGAGAAGATGATTGAGAGGACTCCTGGGAATCAGACTTCCAGCTGAGAAAATAAAAATCCAGTCCCTACAGCACCTTACCTGGGAAATGCCTCCTCCTAGATGTCAGATACGAATATATACCTCTACTGTATATTTTGACCTCAGTGGTAATAATTCATAACCTTCCCAACTCTTGTTTTCTTGGAATTGGTGTTCCTGGTTGTTTGTATTTTGATTTTTTGTTGTTGTTGTTTTTCTTTTGTCTGTCTGTGTTGTGTTTGTGTTGCTGTGGTTCGATCTATGGTGGTGCACAGTCTCATTGTGCTGAAGAGACACATATTAGTGAGCCTCTCTAGTACCCTCTTCTTCCCTTTCCTCTGTCAACACCTAAACTATATTCTGCTCTCACTCATCTTCCCTCAAAGTGATTACCCCAATCTCTTCCCCTTTCTTCCTTTTATTTATTTTAGCAGAATAGCCTATATCATCTCCACTCTCTTGTTGTTCTCTCTCCAAATTCACAAGTTCCACACTACCTTCCTATCACAGTTCCTTTGCTCTCTAAACCTTTTTTCTTCACCAACAGAAGTTTTGGAAAACTGAAGTGAATGCCATACTTGAAAATGGGTGTTTGCTTTCAAACCAAGTATAGTCTGAAGACTCTCATAGAAGAAAACTGCTAATCCATTTTATCTTGTAGGTGGTAATCAACACTGTGACAGCTAAAATTGGCACAAAGGAACCATATCAATACTGTCTGTTGTATGCATTGGCTGCACATATTGACTTCTGAGGTAAATTGTAAAGGTTCATAAGAATTCACAAGTTGGGGAGCCAACCATTGAACTGTACTATCCAAATTGTTCTCCTAGACCAACCAAGCAAAGAGACAAAAATCTCCACACCCAAAAACAAAGCCCCCAAGAGAATTATTCAGTGATGGATCTCAAACCCCCACTCCCTGAAACTAAAAATGAGGAAAAAGGGAAAAGGGAAACAGCTCTTCATTTCAAACTCTGAGCTCTCCACCCAAGGAGTCCATGGTTGGAGTCCTAGATGAAAATCTAGAGAAAGTATCAACAACTGATTAGCAAATCAATCAAAGAATTAAAAGAAAAGGAAGGAAATAAGACAGCAATTTCAGGAGCTGAGAGACCACTTTGATAAAGAGATTCTGAAAAGAGATGTAGCAGAGCTCTTAGAATTGAAAAACATAGTCAACCAAATTAAAAGCTCATTGGAATATACTAATATCAGAGTAAATGCAGTAGAAAATAGAACCTCAGCTCAAAGAATGAACATCAGATGACAAAGACAGCCTGAGCAACATTAAGTGTAAAGAGGATAGACAAGAAAAGAAACTTACTAAGCATGATCAGAACTTCCAAGAAGTATGGGATGAGATGAGAAGATATAATATGAGAGTAACTGATATTGGAGAAAACATAGAGCAACAAACAAGCAGCATTAAGAATCTTTTCCATGAGATCGCCAAAGAAAATTTCCCCCATATCAGAATTGATCCAGAAATTCAAATTCAAGATGCCTATCGGATACCAAACAGTCCTAACTAAATGAGAAACTGACCAAGACACATCATATATAAAATGAATAACAGAGAAATCAAGGAAAGAATTCTAAAACATCAAGGGAAAAACACCAAATCACATTCAGAGGCAGGCCAATAAGGATTACTGTGGATTTTTTTGCCTCAAACAATAAATGCCAGGAGAGCATGGAACGATGTTTTTCAATTTTTGAAAGAAAACTATTTTCAGCCAAAGATACTATACCCTGCACAACATAGCTTTAACTGTGATAGGGAAATCAAATATGTTCGTGATAAGTTCAAAGTAGAAAGATACAAGAACACAAAGCCAACTCTACAGAGCACACTCAAAGACATACTTCATACAGAGGAACAATCAAACAGTTCCCAAAGCCCACAAACAGAAGAAAGTCAATAATAACATAACTCACTAAAAGATACCCAGATGGCACAAAATACTGCAATGGTCATGATGCCAGGGAACTGGAATCACATATCTATTCTAACACTGAGCATGAATGAACTCATTGCTCCAATCAAAAAACACAGATTAGTTGACTGGATCAAAAAACAAAATCCAACAATATGCTGCTTACAGGAGATATACTTCTTAGCCAAAAATAGACACAGGTTGAAGGTAAAAGGTTGGCAAGAAGCCTACCAGGCTTGTGGCCCAAGAAACCAAGTCAGTGCTGTGATCCTTATATCCAACAAAGTTAATTTTGACCAAAACTAAATCAGGAAAGACAAAGAAGGGCACTAAATCATAGCAAAAGAAACAATACTTCAAGAAGACATAATGGATACACTTGGAAACAGACTGAAAGTAGGCTAAGCTAATAATAACTTCAACATGGGTGAATTTTTACACGAACAGGGGGAACCTTGCCTATGACACTGGGGGATGAAGGGAGGGGGCAGGGAGGTGGGGTGGGAATAAGAGGGTTATCAAGGCAGCTGGAGGCAGGGAGTGGGGGGTATTAACTGAGTGGGGAACTTTCAACTTCCATGAGAAGTCCAACTAACGCAGGGGTAAAGTAGGGAAAACATGGGATCGGTGGGGGGGGACCAAAAGGGGAGAAATCATGAACTGCCATCAGCCTTGACTTACTCTGCAAAACAATATATCAAAATCTATGGGATAGTATGAAAGCATTCTTAAGAGGTAAATTTATAGCACTATATGCCTTCATCAAAAATCAGGAAAGAACCCCAATAAATAGACTTAAGCTCCAACTCAAATCCCTACAAAAAGGGGAACAATTCAATCCCAAACCCAACACAAGACAGGAAATAACTAAGATCAGAGCTGAAATCAATGAAATTGAGAACAAAAAAGCAATACAACCTATCAACAAAGCAAAGAGTCAGTTCACTGAAAAGACTAAATAAGATCAACAGACCCCCCTAGCCAACCTCACCAAAAGGAAGAATGAAGTGAAGCAAATCAAAAGAATCAAAGACAAAAATTGAGATAACACCATTAACTCAAATGAAATCCAGAAGATTATTAGAACTTATTTTGAAAAGATATACTCTTCCAAGATTGATAACCTAGAAGAAATGGACAAATATCTACCCACATAGGACATTCCCAAATTAACAAAGGAGGACATTGAAAATCTAAACAAACCAATGTCAGGTAGCAAAATTAAAACAGCAATCAAAGGCCTTCAAAGAAAGAAAAGCCCAGGACCTGATGGATTTTCAGCAGAGTTCTACCAGAACTTTACAGAAGAATTAACACCACTCCATTGTAAGGTACTCCATGAAACTGAAAGGGTTGGAATGCTCCCAAATAGTTTTTATGAAGCAAATATAACCCTAATACCAAAGCCCAATGAAGACACATCAAGAAAAGAAAATCAAAGACCAATTTCCCTGATGAACATAGATGCAAAAGTCCTTAATAAAATCATAGCCAACTGCATCCAAAAACACATCAAAGAGATAATACATCACAATCAAGTGGGCTTCCTTCCACAAATGCAAGGCTGGTTCAACATATGCAAATCAAAAAATGTTCATCACTTAAACAGAATTAAAGATAAAAATCATATGATCATCTCAATTTTTGCCTTTGATGAAATTCAATACCCATTTATGCTAAAACTCTGGAGAAGATAGGGATCAAAGGAAGATACTTTAAATTTGTAAGAGCCATTTATGACAAACCCATAGCCAACATTATGCTTTATGGAGCAAGACTGAAAGCATTCCCACTGAATTCAGGAAGAAGACAAGGATGTCCACTCTCACCACTCTTATTCAATATAGTCTTGAAACCCTAGCCAGAGCTATCAGACAAAAGAAGAAAATCAAAGGAATTCGAATAGGAAAAGAGGAAGTCAAGCTATTTCTAGCAGACCCAAAAAGCTCTACCAGATGACTACTAGAGCTTATAAATGAATTCAGCAAAGTGGCTGGTTATAAGATCAAACTCATAAATCAATAGCTTTCCTGTATTCCAACAACTGTTCTGCTAAAGAAGAAATCAAGAAATCCATCCCAATCACAATAACCTCAAAAAGAATAAAGTACTTGGGCATCAATCTAACAAAGAATATAAAAGATCTCTACAATGAAAACTATTGAGCTTTAAAAAAATAAATTGTAGAAGACCTGAGTAGATGGAAAATCATTCCATGTTCTTGGTTAGGCAGAATCAATACAATTAAAATGGTCATTCTGCTGAAAGCCCTATATAGATTCAATGCAGTCCCCATCAAGATACCAATGACATTCTTCATGGATATAGAAAATGCAATTCTCGAATTCATTTGGAGTAACAGAAGGCCCAAATAGCTAAAATATTACTAAGCAAGTAAAAGGAGCAGGAGGTGCCACAATACCTGACCTGAAATTAGACAATAGGGATATAGTAACAAAATAGCATGGTACTTGTTTCAAAACAGACATGAAGACCAATGGAACAGACTTGAAGATACCAAGACAAACCCACAAAGCTTTAACTATCTCATATTTGACAAAGGAGGCAAAAAAAATAGTCTGGAGTAAAGACAGCCTGTTCAACGAATGGTGCTGGGTGAACTCGTCAGCCATAATCAGACAATGGAAATTAGATCCTTATCTCTCATCTTGCACAAGAATCAAATCAAAATGGATGAAGGAATTAGAAATTAAACCAGAAACTATACAATTGCAAGAAGAAAAAAATAGGATCAACATTCTATGACATCAGTATTGGTACCACCTTCCTTAACAAGACACCCATGGTGCCAGAACTAAAGACAAGAATCAATGAGCGGGATGTCGTTAAACTTAAAGCTTCTGCACAGCTAAAGAATTAGTCAAGAGTATCAAGAGAGAACCTACAGAATGGGAGAAAATCTTTGCCCACTACACCTCTGACAGAGAGCTAATATCCACAATATACAAAGAACTCAAAAAACAGAATACCAAAACCACAAATAATCCAATCAATAAATGAGCTAGGGAATTAAATAGAAACTTCTCAATGGAGGAAGTTCAAAAAGCCAATAAATACATGAGAAAATGTCATCACTGGCAATCAGAGAAATGTAAATCAAAACTTCACTGAGATTCCATCTCACTCCTGTCAGAATGGCAAAAATGAAGAATACGAACAATAACAGATGCTGGAGGAGTTGTGGGAAGAAAGGAACATTAACACAATGCTGCTGGAACTGCAAGCTTATACAGCCACTCTGGAAAGCAGTGTGAAGACCCCTCAAAAAACTGTGGTTGAAACCACCTTAGGACTCAGCTATCCCATTCCTGGGTATTTTCCCAAAAGTGCTAGAATCAGAATAGTACAGAGACACAGCTACATCAATGTTTATAGAAGCTCAATTTACTATAGCTAAACTATGTAACCAACCCAGATGCCCTCCCCCCACTCTGAACGAGTGAATTGAGAAACTGTGGTATATGTATACAATGGAGTTCTACTCTGCTATTAGAGAGAATGATATCACAGCATTTGCAGCCAAATGGATGGAGTTGGAAAAAAATTATGCTAAGTGAAATATCCCAAACTCAGAGACTTAAGTGCTAAATGTTTTCTCTCATATGTGGAAGTTAGAGTAAAATCTAAGACAGATTGAATGTTAGGTAAGCTTAAAAATAAACTCAACATAGGTGAATTTTTACATAAGCAAGGGGAACCATAACTATGAAGCTGGGGGGTGAAGGGAGGGGGACAAGGAGAGAGGGAGGGATTGGGAGGTTATCAACGCAGTTCGACTCCCATAAGAGACCCAACTACACACAGGACGGCAAAGAGGACCAGAAAATTCAATAATTAATACACATGTATAGGCTTAGTTCTATTTATAACATGGCGGTAAAGTAGGGGAGACATGGGAGCAGGGAGTAGTTGAAGGTGGGAGACCCTGGACTAGGATCAGCCTTAACTTACTTTGTCAATGTCCATATATGCATGAATATGTAACAAAGATTACCTCCAATATGTAAGACAATGTTGAATGAATTTTTTTAAAAAACAGAATCCAACTATATGCTGCTTACAAGAGACTCATATTTTAGGAAAAGATACCCACAGACTGAAGGTAAAAGGATAGCAAAAATATTTCAGGCATGTGGCTCAAGAAAACAAGCAGGAGTTGCCATTCTCATATCTGAGAATGTAGATTTTAAGCAAAACCCAATCAGAAGAGACAAAGAAGGCCACTGCATCTTAGTAAAAAGAGCAATCTAACAAGAAAATATAACCATAGTAAACATTTACACCCCATATGTCAATGCTCCCAATTATATGGAAAAAATACTCCATTACTTAAACCCCACACAGACCCCAACACGTAATACTGGTTGATTTTAATACACCCTTAACACCAATAGACAGGTTATTAAAGCAAAAAAAATCAATAAAGATATCACTAACATAAACAACACTATAAATCAACTGGACCTAACAGAACATTCCATCCCCAAATAGCTGAATTTACCTTTTTCTCAGCTGTGCATGGAACTTTTCCCCAAATACATCATATTCTAGGCCATAAAGAAAATCTTAGCAAATACAAAAAAATCTTGCATACTATCAGATCATAATGGAATGAAGCTGGAAATCAAGAGCAAAAAATTTAACAGAAATCACATAAATACAAGGAGATTGAATAATAGTCTTTTGAATGAAGAATGGATCAAAGAATAAAGGATAACAGCAATCAAATTCATAGAAACAAATGAGAACAAAGACAAAATATATCAAAATCTTTGGGATAATATTAAAGCATTTCTAAGAGGAAAATTAATAGCAGTGAGTACCTTCATTAAAAAAATTACAAAGATCCCTAATAAACTTATGCTCTACCTTGAGTCCTTAGAAAAGGAAGATCAAAACAACCCCCAAATCAGCAGAAGAAGAAAACAATAAAGATAAGAGTTTAAATCAATGAAATTGAGAATAAAAATATGAAGAATCAATGAAACATAGAGTTGGTTCTTTGAAAAGATAAATAAGGACTTCCACTGGAGAGAAGTTCCTTTTGAGATCTTTAGCCCATTTGTTGATTGGATTATTTGTGGGTTTGGAGTTTAGTTTCTTTAGTGCCCTGTATATTCTGGATATTAGCCCTCTGTCCGAGGTGTAGCAGGCAAAGGTTTTCTCCCATTCTGTAGGTTCTCTCTTGATGCTCTTGACTAGATCTTTAGCTGTGCAAAAGCTTTTTAGTTTAATTGCATCCCATTCATTTATTCTTGATTTTACAGCATGAGCCATGGGAGTTTTGTTAAGGAAGTAGCTGCCGACTCCTATATGGTGTATAAAATCAATAAACCCTTAGTCAACTTAATCAGAAGAAAGAACAAGATGAAAAAAAAATCAACAAAATCAGAGATGAAAGGGCAGATATCACCACAGACCCTGCTGAAATCCAGAGAATTATCACAACTTTGAGAATTTATACCCCAATAAACTAGAAAATATGGACAAATGTCTAAACATCTATAACCCCCCAAACTGAATCAGAATGATATAGAAATCCTAAACAGACCAATATCAAGTAATGAAATTGAGGCAGCAAATAAAAGCCTTCCTGAAAACAAAGTCCAGAAATATATCTTGGGGAAAGGATAGCCTTTTCAACAAATGGTGCTTGGAAGACTGGATACTTTAATGCAAAAACCAAAAACAAACAAACAAACAAAAAAATGAAATTAGACTCCTATCTATCACCCTGCACAAAACTCAAATCAAAATAGATGAAAGATTTACAAATCAGATCATCTTACAACCACTAGAAGAAAATACAGGGTCAAAACACTATCATTTAGGAGCTGACACCAACTTCCTTAATAAGATCCCCAAAACACAAAAAATAAAACCAAGAATCAATTAGTGGGACACAATTAAACTAAGAAGTTTCTACATAGCTAAGGAGAGAGCTCACAGAATGGAAGAAAATCTTAGCCAGTTATGCCTTTGATAGGGGATTAATATCCAGAATATACAAAGAACTCAAAAACTTAACACTAAAAGAACAACCCAATCAACAAATACTCAAAAGGACTAAACAGAAACTTCTGAATAGAAGAAACACAAATGGCCAATAAATAAATGAAAAAAATGTTCAACATCTCTAGCAATAAGGGAAATGCAAATTAAAACTACATTAAGATTTGATTTCATTCCAGTTAGAATGGCAAAGATCAAGTTCAGAAATGATAATGAATGCTGGCAAGGTTATGGGGAGAAAGGAACACTTCTACTAGGAATGCAAATTAGTTCAGCCACTCTGGAAAGCGGTATGGAAATTCCTAAAAAAACTAGTGATAACCACCATATGATCCAGCTATCCCACTCCTGGGGATCTTCCCAAAGGACCTAAAATCATTATAGTACAGTGACACAGCCACATCAATGTTTATAGCAGCACAATTCATAATAGCTAACTTATGGAATCAACGCAGATGCCCATCACTAGATGAGTGGATTAAGAAATTGTGGTATATACATACAATGGAGTTATACTCAGCTATTAGAAAGATTTAAATCATGGCGTTTGCTGTTAAATGGACAGAAATGGAGAAGATTATGCTAAGTGAAATTAGCCAAACTGAAAAACTCAAAAGTCATACACTTTCTCTCATTTGTGGAAGCTAGAGTAAAATAGAGGAAAGTTGAAGGGAGGGGCAAGATTTTATAAAGGCCACTCAAATACAAATTAATAAATGAACTAAAGAAAGTCTGGTAGAGTAGAGAAAGCAGAAGGGGAGAGGGGAAGGATGGTAGGGAAAAAAGGGAGGGTTAAGGGGGGAAGGGAAAATATATTTTGCACCTCTAAGAAACTAAATAATGCCCATACAATCAATATAAATAAATAATTCAAAGGGTGATCAGCAGAAGCAAGGGAGCAAGAGATCGAATAAGGGGGATTCATGGGGGGATATTGGCCAAATTATATTGCTATATTGTGTGCATGTATGAATATGTAACAACAAATCCCATCATTATGTACAAGTATAATGCAACAACAAAATGTGGAAAAATGAATTATAATGGCAATGATTCAAGGGGCTTAAAAAAAAACCTCCTTCATACACTATTAAACAGGGGCTGGAGTGGTGGGTGGCTCAGTGGTTACAGTGCCTGCCTTGGGCGAGTCCATGACTTCAAATCCTAGCACCACATACACAACAAAGTGTTGGAGCAATGAAGCAATGATGGCCACATGAAAAACTAAAAAATAATTGATTCTTTCTCTCTCTCTCTCTTTCTCTCTCTCTCACTGTCCCTCTCTTAAAAAAAAACAATTAAACAAAAATTCTTTAAAAAAATCATCTTCCTTTCCTCTATTGCCCCTTTTTTCCCCTCTCTTCCCTCCCTTATTTTCATTCTCTTCCTTGAAGGATTATATCTTGAAAATCTTGCCAAATCAAGACCTAGAGTGCATAAACAGAAAGTTACACGTATACTTAATTTACTTGGTTTATCTGGAAAGCAACATGGCTTGACGTTTACAATATGAGTCAATTCCTACATTTATCAAATAAAATAGTTGCATTTAAATCCCCAACTTACATTTTAAGAGTGTTCCAAATTTTTCTCAAATATTAATAATTTCCATCATACTCTCTAATCTAAAAGATAGTGCATCTAGCTCCAAGTCATAATTCTCCAAGTATTTGCTGAGAATTCATTCTTACCAATGTATTAGATGTCTGTATATATACATATATATCTTCTATTTAATCTTGACAATCTTGTGAAGTAATACTATCTCCACTTTAGAGATGATAAAATCAAGGCAAAAAGAAGTTAAATATTGTACTCAAAGCCAAACCAACAATAAATAGCAAAGCTAAGATTCTGCAGAAAAATTTTCACCTAACTTCCTTTCCCCCATTGCATTTATAGCAAAGGATCAGGCCTCATCTTTCTCACAAGGTCATTAAAAATGCCAGAAGAAATTTAGAATTACTACAACTGAGATGCAGACTTAGATGAAACCAGCAGGATCTGATGTTGAGCCTGTCTGCTGAGCATGGTGTGACACCCTGCATGCCCATATGTTCAGGTACCTCTGGAAAGAGATTCCCAGGTATGCTGCAGCTCCTGAGAAGTGCACTGATGGATCTTTATCAAGCTAACCCGGGATGAGTGAAGGTCAGGACCCAGGCAGTTCAGAAAAGGGTAGGGGAATAATGATGTCAAGAGCAGCTATAGTATGTGATGAATTCCATTGTGTTTCACCCCAGTGGAAATGTTCTTCATGGCATAAAAAAAACTTAGGTACTCTATCATTTCCCTGAAAGTCCTGGAGAAATATCTAGATAAAGATTTTTCCTGGGAAGTAAAAACAGGCTCCCAAACTCAAATTTGTGCCAATGAATAATAATAATAATAATAATAATAATAAGAAGAAGAAGAAGAAGAAGAAGAACAACAACAACAACAACAACAACAACAATCATCCACAAGAAGCTGTACCTGGGGTTGAGGTGAAGCATGAGGCCCTGGGTTCAATCTCTAGAACTGGAGGAGAAGAAAGAAAAGGAGGGGGAATGGGAGGGGAAGTGAGGGGGAGGAGGAGAAAGGGGAGGAGAAGGAGAAGAAGAAGAAAGTAACAGCTGCAGCTATACCTGTTCCACTACTCACAATTGATCCAGATTAATAAGAGACATCATGGCTCTTTATAATGTCACTGGGGGCACGTACCAATTGTCTCAAAGAGAGTTAACTATACTTATTATCATTGAGAGAAGAGATCAAATTGACACATGACATGCAAAGAGATTTCTCTACTCCATATTTCTGAGAAGAAACTATGAATCAGGTGAAGTTAAGATTCTCAACATAAAGACCATAAAATTTCTAGGAAGGGGCCCAGATTTGGCCATCTGCCAGAGGAAGTCTTACAAAAGGCACATTCTACCTTGATCTCCCCTCCCACCCGAACGTGATGAGAGCTCCACTGGGGCTTGCTTTACCAAGCGGTGGCAGTGTGTGTGAGACCCTTCTCTGGGGACAACAGAATTGTGTCTTCTCCAGCCAGGAGAAGGTGTTAACTTATCTAAGGAGCCATGAGGAGGAATCTGTTATTTCTAAGACTTCTCCAGGCCTCCCTCCTACACTGGTTCTCCAGTATGACAGTGAACGTTCTGGCACAACTGCAGAATGTGGCTGAGCACAGGAGCCCGAAAAGACAACGCTGATGACAGGAGGCTGAGGAACGGGAAGGCCACACGGATAGAAGAACTGCGACTCATCAAGGACAGTTTGGGTCTCAGCAGATTCTTGTCCTGCCTTCTCCTTCCTGGTGTCCGTTTCCAAGGTGTCAGCTCCCGCACTGCAATGTGACTCAAGGCTAATGGCACCAGACGTGGAAGGATTCTGCAGTCAAAATCTGGATCTTTCTTCACTGTAGCTATCTGGGCTTCCACCCAACCTAGTTCTGCTGAGCTCACATGCTGTGTCAATTGGGGGAAAATAAAGTAAACTAAATTTGAGCCGTACTGTTAAAGTCTGAACTGCTAGAACAGCACGTTTCTGGCAGGCTTAGGTGACTATAAAGCATGGTTTACTATTACTTACATGGTAATAAAGGGATGATCAAGTTTCCCTCCCTCTCTAAGGCTCAGTTAAATGAAGCTTAAGCTTCCCTGGGGAAGCTGGATGACGTTTTCTTTGATAGAGGAGACACTTCCTAAAAGGAGAAATGTGTTCCCAGCTCACTGATGTTAGCCAGTTAGCCAGGGCCAGTTTGAGCAAATACCTTTATATTTTCAGACCTTTCTTTTTGAAAAATATCAAGTGTTCAATATTTGAAAACTTGGGGCTAGAGTGGTGGCTCAGTGTTTTTGGCACTTGCCTGGTATCCACAAGGACGTGGGTTCAAACTCCAGCACCACAAACGCAACAAAGTGTTGGAGCAACAAAAGCCACATGAAAAACTAAAAATAAAATGATTCTTTCTCTCTCTCTCTCTCAAAAATATATATTATGTATATATGTATTTGGAAACTTGCTGCATCTTAAAAGTGTGACCTAAGCTAGCAACATCAGAGTTTAGAGACAAGGCCAACATGTGTGTGCTGTGTGCTGTGATTTTTCTCAGAGGACTCCTAGATGCCCATGGAAAGCAAAAGCTTAATTCTCTCTTTTTGCCCTGTGATATTCCTTGGCCTCTCAATTTTCAGAACCATGTTTTTGTCTTTGAATTTCTCTCTTTCAGGGTACTCAAGAAATCTGAGTAGAGGAAATAATAGAATGAGACTGTCAAAATTCTGTACAGCCAGGGTTCATCTAGTACAATAAAAAATTATGTTTCTGAATGTAGCCAATTCCACTTGCTTTTCTGGAAGGCATAAAACACGCATTATAGACTCCCTTTTGCAGTTCCTTTCCAAAGGGGAAAATGCTGCATGGAAGCAGGTGGCTTGACAAATGATCAGTATTCTACAGAACTCTCGTGTGTTTGCTAGGTAAGAAGTACACGGAAAAATCTAGGCTAACAACATTAATACTCTATATGTTATTAAAAGAGTTGACATGAGAATCTTGATATAAATAGTAGTAATTTATCATCTGCTCTAATGACTAAGCAACAGTCATTACTTTTAGAATATCAATAAATTGGCAAGTAAAGCTGTTAAAACATTCCCTCCAGCTCTCTGTTCTGTGGTCACTCTGGGTCCCTACCTCTTTCCTTTCTCTACCAATGAGCACATCTGGGGTCTCTCAAAAGACTAACTCTCACCTCTGTGCCTGTGGAGAGCTGCCAATCTCCCTCTGATCAGATCACAAGGGAATGAGGGGCACTGGCCACATCAGTACACAAGTCTAACTCCATAGGGTTCGAACAACAGACCCAATGGCCATGTTAATGGCCTCACTGCAGGATGAAGTGCTAAGAAAGTTTCCTAAGACAGTGGCAGTAACCTGTGGCCAAGTGGTAACCAGGTAGTGAAACAGACTACAGGCCTACAGCTCTGGGGCTGGGCTGGGCTGTCATTCCTACAACATTGAGTCAAATTACTTCTTATATGATGATATCAATAAAATGTGATTTAAATTCAAACCCATCATCACCTCTGGGTAATTTAGGGAAAGGACTGGTCTCTTGATCTTCAATATCCTTGCTTTAAATTAGAAGGGCCTCTAACATAGGAACAATGTTCCCATAAAATACTTAATATTCAAAGAACACAGCCAGGGCTAAACTTTCACTTTATTTGATGCTTTTGAAGAATGAAGCTATATAAGAGAAAATGAGCATATATTTTTTTTCTTTTAAGTCCCTAAGGTAATAGTTTGTTTCTTTTTTTAGGTTTATCTCATTTGAAAACAATTTTCTTCCTCAGTAGATGCAAGGCTGAGAGCAAGGTGGTCTCTAAGCCTCCACATCAATTAGGAGGAGGATACTGGACTTGCAATTGACTATTTGACCAGTTGGTGACACTTCTAATATTTTCTGCCTCTCCTGTGAACTCAATTCACAGCAAGAAGCTGATGAAAAGGCATCACACCCTAGGAAGACACTCATCACTAATGCATAGCTTAACTGTCCGAAATTAAGTAGTGGTCATTTGGCATAAGTGTCCTGATATGTGAGCAAGATTAAGAAAAGACCCTCAGGAGAAAATTGTGCACATTCAGGAACCATAGGCATAGAAGAGTCTCAATGGGCATGCTGTCTTGTGAAGAGCTTCTTGTGAAGTCCTACCTCTTTTCCTAGTGCATCCAAAGGAGGGTACAGGAGGCCCTCTTGCACCCTCTGTGCATTTCCTTTTTTGTTCTGCTGGTATAATTTCAATATGGTTTTCATGACTCCAGTGAAGACCTCTATAGGGTACTCTTAACTCTTGCTTCTGGTCCTGAATTCCCTCTGACAAATTTTAGTACTGCATTTCCAAAGCTTTTAGGGTATTTGTAGTCATCTCAAATTCAACATGCTCAGTGCCAAACTCATCAAAATTAATTGACTGACATTTGTTCATTCATTCATTCACTTATCAACACTGGGACAGACAAGGATGAGGCATTCTTCAATTTTAAGGAGCTTAGACTTTGACCCCAAATTGAAGAATCAGAATTTATTTTTCAAGAAAGATGAAAGTGGCTTCCTCACAATATTCTTAGTCTCTGTACAAGACTCCTTAAAGTCAGGGAAATGGTTAGTTTAAGTCTTAATTGCTATTGGCAAAATCCAGGGTCCTGACTGGCCAATTACTATCATGTAGCTTTGGGTTTGTGGGAGGAAACATGAGGAAAGGAAACTGAGATGATTCTACCCTTTCTAGTTCTGACTTGGAAATGGACAGAATCCTCCTATAGGCCTCTATCCAACTCCTCCTGCACATTTACCATTGCAGTGCCATTCACTCACAGACTAGCTCTCCACTACTAGTCGGGAAGAGTTCTGGACTGTGGACCTTGATATGTCTGAGATTATCATGACTGGCTGCTCTTTCTTGGCTCAGGCCAGCTCAACAACTTGCTTGCTTGTTCCAGTAATTCCTTCCTGACCTTTTCCATATCTTTGTACATGGCCTATTTTTACTTTTGATTCTCATCTTGATTTAACCTCTTGCTGGCCTAACTTATTTATCACATCTAGTGATCCCTTTGTTCAAATGAGCCCTGGAGAGTCATGACAGAAGATTCAGCCTCAATCCACATTTCTAACCTTATTTCCTACCCTTTGCTTTGAGCAAACTGGTCACTCTTGGGGCCTTAGATGCATACCCACAATGTTATTCTCCAAAAATCCTGCTCTGCAATACCCAGTTCAAGGTTCTTCTCTTAAGAAGACTCCTCTAGCTTCGTAGCCAATAGTGACTTCAGCCTTTGAACTTGTGTATTACTCTTATTCTCTTCACCAGTGATTCACATAGTGGGTTTCATAAAATATCAGCCTCAGACAATATCTCTGAGGTAAAAGCTCCCTGTTGGAGATTTACAGCAATTTACCTTTCAAACAATATTGAATCTAGTGTTTCTCAAACTTAGTGAAAGAAACTCCTTTCCCTGTTGTATCTTTTAATAAAAATTGGGAAATGCAGATGTAAGACAACTGAGTCTGTATAAATCAGTGGCATTTCGCACAAGTGATCTTGTCATTCTAAGATGTTCAGTTTTCCAATGCATACAGTGCCTGGTACAGACCATGCAGTCAGTAAGTATTTATTGAGTGAATTAAGGACTACATGATTCTCAGCCCCGGTGATTTTGCCCTCCAGGGGACATTTCACAGTGTCTGGTGACAGTTTTGGCTGTCCATTCACATCTAATGAGTAAAAGTAAGGGATACAACTAAATATTCTATAATGTACAGGATAATGAATCATCCAGCCATGAATGTCAACAGTGCTAAGGTTGAGAACTCCTGCTCTGCTGTCAGGCTAATTTGTGATGAATTTCTACCTATTAACACTAGCTGCTTGGTTTTCAGCAAACTTTGGGATTTCTCTAAATTTTAATTCCCTTATCTATAGATTGGGTTCCAATGACATTTTGTAGGGTTCTTGCAAGACAATGTACTTAGATGTGAGATTAAACTGGATAATCTGTGTGAAGTGTTTAACATGGTGATTGGTAACTAGAAAGTGTGACCTAGGGCGATTCTTGCCACTAACCTTTATCCAACATCTCACACTGACAATGAGGCCCTTCAAGTAGAATCCTGACTCCCCCAGACCTCATGATATCAGCCACAGAGTAAGCACTCTCATCAAAACAGGACCTATACGCCCACTTAGGTTCAAGGACAGTTAGGTTTATCTGTGTGCTCACCAGAGGCTCAATGGTGAAAATGCTGTTAAAGACAAGCATGCTGTCACTCTGAACCAGCTTCCTCTGATTTTCAAAGGTGCGGGTGATAATAGAAAGTTGTTCTCGGAGTGAAGGGTCAAGAATGCACTCTTCCAGAAATGCATCAGTCTCGTCTTTTTCCTCTTTGATCAGCTCATCACAGACCCTAAAGAAAACAGAGAAAATGTGAGCTTCATTTTTTTTAATTTTTTTATTTTTATTGGTTCAACATAGTTTTATATATTGAAGGGAATCTTTGTTACATATTTATGCATACATAGATTTGGACAAAGTTAAGTCTGATCCTAGTCCAGGATCTCTCCTGCTTCATCCATTCCTGATCTCATGTCTCCTCTATAATACCCCCATGCTATAGATAGAAATGAACAGATACATGTATATTAATTATTGAAATTTCTGAATTTATATACCTGGCTGAGTATAGTTTGTTTTCTCATGGGAGATGAATATACCTAGCTGTACTGATAACCTCCATTTTCCCTCCCCCTTTTTTCCTTCCCTCCCTCTCTTCTCCCCCAACCTTCATGGTTATGGTTCCCCCACTTATGTGAAATTTCACCTTTGGTGGGTTTATTAATTAAACTTAGCTAACTTTCATCCTATATTAGATTTTACTCTAGCTTCCACATATGAGAGAAAACATTCAGTGCTTACATCTCTGTTTTTGGGATATCTCACACAGCATGATCTTTTTCCATCCATTTAGCTGCAAAAGCCATGCTACTATTCTTTCTAATAGCAGAGAATGTGTGTGTGTGTGTGTGTGTGTGTGTTTGTATATGTATATGTGTATGTGTGTGTATGTGTGTGTGTGTGTGTGTGTGTGTGTGTGTGTGTGTGTGTGTATCAAGTATCAATCACAGTTTTAGGATTCATTATTCCAGGGAGGGGAATCTGGGTTGATTTCATAGTTGAGCTTTTGTAAATTGAGCGGCTATAAACAATGATGTAGCTGTGTCTCTGTAGTATGCCTATTCTAGCTCTTTTGGGAAAATACCCAGGAGTGGGATAGCTGGGTCGTATGGTGGTTCCATCCCTAGTTTCTTTGAAGAGTCTCCACATTGCTTTCCAGAGTGACTGTACAAGGTTGTAGTCCTACCAACAGCGTGTAAGTGTTCCTTTCCTCCAACAACTCCTCCAGCATCTGTTATTGTTCTTATTCTTCATTTTTGCCATTCTGACAGGAGTGAGATGGAATCTCGGTGAAGTTTTGATTTACATTTCTCTGATTGCCAGTGATGACATTTTCTCACGTATTTATTGGCCTTTTGAACTTCCTCTGTTGAGAAGCTTCTTTTTAATTCCATAACCCATGTATTGATTGGATTATTTGTGCTTTTGGTGTTAAATGATTTGAGTTATTTGTATATTCTGGATATTAGCCCCCTGTGAGGGGCATAGCAGGCAATGATTTTCTCCCATTCTGTAGGTTCTCTCTTGACACTCTTGACTAATTCTTTAGCTGTGAAAAAGCTTTTTAGTTTAATTCTTGTGCTATGTAAGTCTTGTTAAGGAAGAAGGTGCATACACTGATGTGGTGGAATTTTGATCCAATTTTTTTCTTCTAGCAATTTTATAGTGGGTGGTTTAATTTATAATTGATCCATTTCAACTTGATTTTTGTTCAGGGTGAGAGATAAGGATTTAATTTCAATTGTCTGCATATTGCTCTCCAGTTTGTACAGCACCATTTGTGGAGCAAACTATCTTTCTTTCATGCTGTTTTTGTCCCCTTGTCTAATATCAGATGGTTAAGGACATGTGGGTTTATCTCAGTATCTTCTATTCCATTGGTTTTCATGTGTGTTTTGATACTAATACCATGCTGTTTTTGTTACTACAGCCCTATAGTATAATTTCAGATCAGGTATTGTGACACTTCCTGCTTTGTCTTTCTTGCTTAGTAATGTTTTGGCTATTATGGATTTCTTGCTATTCCAAGAAATTCTTCTGAATTTGTATAGTGCTTTTGGCAGAATGGCCATTTTAATTATATTAATTCTGCCTAACCAAGAGCATGGAACATCTTTCTAACTTCTCAGGTCTTCTGGAATTTGTTTTCAGTGTTCAATAATTTTCCTTCTATAGATCTTCTACTTCCCTTATTAGATTAATTCCCACGAATTTTCTTTTTGAGGATATTGTAAATGGGCCCAATTTCCTGATTTCTTCTTCTGCCCTAATATTGTTAGTGTATAAGAAAGCTATTTGTTTATAGGTATTGATCTTGTAGCTTGCTACTTTGCCAAATCTGTCTATTAGCTCTAGCAGTTTTCTGGTGGAGTTTTTTGGATCTTCCAGATATAGGATCATGTCATCAGCAAAAAGGATAGCTTGACTTCCTCCCTTCCTATTCTTATCCTTTTGATTTATCCTCTTGCCTGATTGCTCCAGCCAGGGCCTCGAGGACTATATTTAATAAAAGTGGTGAGAGCAGGCAGCCTTGTCTTGTTCCTGAGTTCAGTGGAAATGCTTTCAACCTTTCTACATTTAGTATTATACTAGCTGAGGGTTTGGCATATATGGCCTTTACAAAGTTAAGTTCCTTTGATCCCTATTTTCTCTAGAGTTTTGAGCATAAATGGGTGCTGGATTTTATAGAAGGCTTTTTCTATATCTATTGAGATGATCATATGGTTTTTGTCCTTAATTCTGTTTAAGTGATGAATCACGTTTATTGATTTGAATATGTTTAATCAGTCTTGCATACCAGGAATGAAGCCCACTTGATCATGATGAATTATTTTCTTGATGTGTTTTTGAATGTGATTTGCAAGAACCTTATTAAGGATTTTTGCATTGATATTCATGAGGGATATTGGTATGTAGTTTTCTTTTTTTGATGTGTCTTTGCTGGGTTTTGGTATCAGAGTTATGGTTACTTCATAAAAAGTGTTTGGGAAAGTTCCCTTTTTTAATTTCTTGGAATAGCTTAATAAGGAGAGGTGTTAGCTCTTCTTTAAAGGTGTGGTAAAACTCTATGGAGAATCTGTCAGGCCCTGGGCTTTTCTTCTTTGGAAGACTTTTTTTTCTGTATGGATTTCAGTACCTATTATTGGGCTGTTTAGGATTTCAATTTCATCCTGTGTCAATTTGAGGATGTTGTATGTGTCTAGAAATTTGTCCATGTCATCCAGATTATCTGATTTAGAGGAGTATAGTTTTTCAAATTATGTTCTGACAATTTCTGTGATTTCAATGGAGTCAGTGGTGATCACCCCCTTTTTGATGGTGATTTTGTTAATTTGTTTGATTCTCTCCTTCTTTTGGTTAGATATGCTAGGGGTCGGTCAATTTTATTTCTTTTTTTGAAGAACCAGCTCTTTTTTTTGTTTTATTTTACATGTTTTATTGGTGCATTAATGCTACACATAATGACAGGATTTGTTGTTACATATTTATACATGCACACAAAATAAAAGTATAATTTAGCAAATATCCCACCTAAGCACTCCCCCTTCCTACCTTCTGTCCTTTGGTCTCTTTCCTTACTTCTGTTGAGGTTTTTAAATTTTTTTGTTTATTTTACTGTTCCCATTTTGATAAATGATGTGGAAATTACTTAGTACCCTAGACTATACATTTTTTCTTACCAGCTCTTTTTTTGTCGATTATTTTTATTGGTTTTTTGTTGTTGTTGTTCTCAATTTCATTGGTTTCAGCTTTGATCTTATTTCCTGTCTTCTGCTGGCTTTGGGATTAGCTTGTTCTTCCTTTTGTAGAGATCTGAATTGGAGCATAAGCTTATTTGTTAGGGATCCCTCCTGATTCTTAATGTGGACACTCAGTGCAATAAATTTTCCCCTTAAGAATGCTTTCATGCTGTCCCAGAGGTTTTGATATGTTGTGTCTTCATTCTCATTCTCTTCCAAGAATTCCTTAATTACTGTTCTCATGTCTTCTTGGATCCATTCTTCATTTAATAGGATGTTATTCAATCTCCACATATATGTGTGTCTTGTGCAATGCATTTGCTATTAATTATTAGGGTCATGGCATAATGGTTTGATAGCATACACAGAATAATATCTCCTTTTTATATTTGCTGTGATTTCCTTTGTGAACTAGAATGTGATCTATTTTGGAGAAGGATCTATGTGCTGCTGAGAAGAAGGTATACTCTGCCAATTTGGGGTGGAATATTCTGTAGACATCTATTAAGTCTGTTTGATTTATGGTGTTGTTTAGATTGGAGATTTCTTGTTGTTTTTCTTTGATGATCTGTCTATTGGTGATAAAGGAATGTTAAAGCCTCCCAGTACTATCATGTCAAGGTCCACAGTGGTTTTATAACTTGGAGTAATTTTTCCACATAGTTGGGGGTATTGGTGTTTGGAGAATATGTATTTACTATGGTTATTTCTTCCTGTTGTATTGTTTCTTTTACTAAGATATAGTGACCTTCTTGATATCTTTTGATTAATTTATGTTTGAAATCCACTTTGTTGGGTATAAGAATTGCAACTCCATCTTGGTTTCTTAGGCATATGCCTGGTAGATTTTTTCCCATCCTTTTGCCCTTAATCTGTGGGTGTCACTGCCTGTAGGGTGGGTTTCTTGTAAGCAGAATACTGTTGGATTTTGTTTTTTGATCCTATCTGCTAGTCTGTGTCTTCTGATTGGTGCATTGAGACCATTCACATTCAGAGTTAGAATAGTTATGTGGTTGTGGTTCATAGTCATTGCATTTTATTATTAAGTTCTGTGCTGTCTTAGTTGCCTATTGATAGCACATACCTTTACTGAATTTCCTCTGTTTGTGGGTTTTGAGGAATGTTTGCTTGTTTTCTATATGGAGTTTATCTTTGAGGATTCTTTGTTTTCTGGTTTTCTGTTCAGAAATGCTACAAGGTTGTTCTTATCATGAAAAGTTCTTATTACCCCCTCAAATTTAAAGCTGAGTTTTGCTGGGTATAGTATTCTTGGCTGCATGTTGTGTTCATTCAGGTGTTGAAAGATCTCCTTCCATGATCTTCTCAATTCCAGAGTCTGAGCTGAAAAGTTAGATGTGATTCTTATAGGTTTGCCTCTGAATGTGATTTGGCATTTCTCCCTTGCTGCTTTCAATATTCTTTCCTTGATTTCCCTGTTGTACATTTTGAATATGATTTGTCTTGGTGAGCTTCTCATTTGATTAGGCCTATTAGATATCCTATAAACTCCCTGGATGAGCATATCTGACTCTATTTTTATATGGGAAAATTTTTCTTTAGCTATTTCCTTGAGAATGTTTCTTATGCCATTTGTTTGTGTTTCAAATTCTTCCTGTATCCCAATTACTCTTAGACTGTTTCTTTTCATTTCATCCCAGACATTTTAAAAATTCTGTTCATGTTCTATGAGTTTTTTTCTTTTTTGTCATGTGTGCACTCAAGCTTGCTCAGCCTGTCCTCAGTGTCAGAAGTTCTTTCTTAAAGAGCTGAAGTTCTGTTTTCTATAGAAGTTAGTCTTTTATTAAATTCTTCCATGGTTTCTCTCATGTCATTGACTGCAGATTTTAGCTCTGTTCCTTCCTTTTTGAATATGTCTATTTTTTTGATAATAGAGTTTTTCATCTCTTGAGTTTTCTCACTTGGTCCCTTCATTACATCTTCTTTTAGCTCACTGTTCCTTTTAGTAATCAGATCATTGATGATATTTTCAAGGTTTTCATCTCAATCCCTATCCATGGCATCCTTTTTAAGGGAGTTGTGAATTTGAGGTGGACCTCACCTACTTTGATTCTTCATTTTTAAAGAACTTCTTCTGGATCTCTGAATTGTGATTTCCTGTGGTTAAGGTAGCAGTTCTCCAGTTGGTTTTTCCTTGCAAGTCAAAGGGTCAGATCAGTCACCAACTCTTTGATGATCAACTTCTTCCAGATGCTGTTTCTGCCTGGGTCCTCATTTAGCTCTGCCTTTTGGTTCCAGACTCAAGGTTGCAGATCTGAACCCAGATTGTTCTGGGAACCTCCTCCAGTCTGTCTTGAGCAGGAGCTGCTCCAGATGGGGTCCTCCTGCTTGTGACCTGAGTGCCTGCTGGTGGTACTCAAACAGGTGCCAACAGGCATGTGGGAAGTCAGGTAGGCACGGCTACTCCAGGTGGGGAACCTCCCCCAGCTGGTCCTAAGAATGGGCTGCTCCGGACAGGGATCATAATGGTTGTGTCCTGAATGCCAGCTGGCAGGACTCAAACAGGTCCCAACAGGCACGCAGGGCATCAGGTAGGTGGGAGCTGCTCTGGATATGGGTCCTACCAGTTGGGTTCTGAGTGCCTGCTGGTGGGATGCAAGCAGGCCCTGACAGGAATGCAGGGTTGTAGGTAGGTGGGGGCTGCTCTGGATGCGGGTCCTCCTCTTTGGGTCTTAAGCACCTGCTGGCAGGACTCAAACAGGCCCCAACAGACATGTGGGGCGTCAGGTTGGTGGGGTCTGCTCTGGACATGGGTCCTACTGGTTGTGTCCTGAGCACCTTCCAGGGGGACTCAAACAGCCTCATCTCCTCTTTAATCCATTCTTTGTTTAAGAGGGTATTATTCAATCTCCATGTATTTATATACTTTCTGTTGTTTTTCTTGCTATTAATTGCAAAGATCATACCATTGTGGTCTGATAAGATACATGAGATTACAACAACTTTTTTGTGTTTGTTATGATGTCCTTTGTGGACTAGGATATGATCTATTTTGAAGAAGGATCCATGTGTTACTGAGAAGAAGGTAAACTAAGCTGATTTGGGATGGAATATTCTGTAGATATCTGTTAAGTCCAATTGATTCATAGAGTTGTAGGTTAGAGATATCTTTATTGATTTTTTGCTTTGATGATCTGTCTATTGTTGATAATGGTGTATTGCAGGCACCCAGTATTACAGTGTTGAAGTCCGTAAGTGGCTTAATGACCATGAGTACCTTTTCCACATATTTGGAAGGATTGTAGTTGGGGGCATAAATGTTAACTACTGTTATATTTTCTTGATGTAGTGTTCCTTGTACTAAGGTGTAATGACCTCCTTTATCTCTTCTGACTAATTTTTGATCAAAATTAACATTTTCAGATATAAGTATCACAACACCAGCTTGCTGTCCTGGGCCATATGCCTGGTAGCTTTTTTTGTTTGTTTCTTTTTGGTTTTGGTATTGTTTTTTAACCAACCTTTTGCCTTCAATCTCTATTTTTGGCTGTGAGGTGTGTCTCCTGTATACAGCATATTGTTGGATTTTTTTGATCCAGTATGCTAATCTGTGTCTTTTGATTGGGGCATTGAGTCCATTCACATTCGGTATTAGATATGTGATTTTGCTTTCCTGGATTTTGATCTTTGCTGTATTTTGTGTCATCTTGGATATCTTTAGTGAGTTATGCTTTTATTGACTTTCCTCTGATTGTGAGACTTGGGAGTTGTTAGCTTGTTCCTCTAGTTTGACGTTTGTCTTTGAGTATTCTCTGTAGAGCTGGTTTTGTGTTTGTGTATGTTGCTAGTTTGTTTTTATCTTGGAAAAATTTTATTTCCCCATCAAATTTGGAGCTGAGTTTTGTTGGTTATAGTATTTTGGGCTGGATTATTATCTTTCAATATGTGAAAGATTCTGTTCCACACTCTCCTTGCCTTTAAGGTCTGAGTTGAGAAATCCATAGTAATCCTTATTGTTTTGCCTCTTAATGTGACTTCGTGTTTTTCTCTTACCCCTTTTAATATTCTTTCCTTGTTTTCTCTGTTATTCATTTTGAATATAATGTGTCTTGGTGAGTTTCTCTTTTGGTTAGGTCTATTTGGTGTCCTATAGGCCTCTTGAATATGAATTTCTGATTCTATTCTGATATGAGGGAAATTTTCTTTGATTATCTCATTGAGAAGGTTCTTCATGGCATTCATTTGTTGCTCAATGTTCTACTCTATCCCAATCACTCTCATGTTATTTCTTCTGATTTCACCCCAAACTTCTTGAAAATTCTGATCGTGATCAATAAGGGTTTTTTCTTGTCTATCCTCCACGCATTCAGGATTATTCAGGTGTCATCATTGTCCAGTGTTCTTTCTTCAATAGCTGAAATTCTATTTTCTACTGAGATTGTTCTGACATTGAGATTTTAATTTGGTTGTCCATTTCTCAATTCTAAAAGCTCTGCTACATCTATTATCAGGGACTCTAATTCTTTATTAAAATGGTGTTTTGGCTCCTGTAATTGCTCTCTTATTTCCTTCCTTAAATCTTCTTTTAATTCTTTGATCATTTTAACAATCAGGTTGTTGTTACTTTTGTCTAAGTTTTCATCCAGGTCCCCATCCATGGACTCCTTGGCTGGGGAGTTGTGGATTTGAGGAGGAGAATTGTGTTTTTCCTCATTTTTTCAGCATTGGGGAGTAAGGCCAGAGATCTCTTACTGGTTATTTCACTTTAGGACTATATTGATGGGATGTGAAGTTTTTATCTCTTCAGTTATTTGGGCTGGGGTACAATTTGAATGGTACAGTCCAACAGCTGGCTCCCTGACCTTTGAATGATCATTGACCTTTATAATTTCCAACACTTCATGAGATAAGGAAAAGAGTCAATTTGTACAGCCAATGCATACAATAGACAGCAGTGAGCTGGTTACTTTTTTCCTTCTATATCAGTGAAAATGTTAATTACCACCTATGAGAGGAGTAGAAGGATTAGCAACTATCTTCTGTCTGACTACAACAGTCAGACCATACTCATTTTAACAGCAAACACCCATTTTCAAGTTTGGCATTCATTTTATATTTCCAAGACCTCTTTAGGTAAGGAAAAATAGGCTTGGGAGAAAAGGAGATGTGATAGGAAGATAGAGTGGATCTTGTGAATTTGATGCGAGAGCAGCAAGACAGTGGAGATGATGTAGCATATTCTAATAAAAAGAAAGAAAAAAGAGGAAGAGATTGAAGTAATAACTTCAGGGGAGGGTGAGACAGGAGGAATAATTTTTGGATGTTGCTGGAAGAAAGTGAAGAAGCGGGTAGCAGAGAAGCTCACCACCAGAAGGCTATACAGCACCAAACAAAATGTGCTGGCCTGCAAGAACACAAGCAAAAACAAGAACTAACCATTGTAAAACAAAACAAACAAACAAACAAAAAAACCCCAAAAACAAAAAACAAAAACAAACCAGAGAAATCAAACCAAAACTAAACAACAAAACAACAACAACAACAAAAAAAAGCCAACATCTTAATGGAAAGTTGGGAGATTTGGGGTCATTTCAGTTGAGGAGGTCAAAATAGACAGTGTGAGTTAACGATCACATCTGGCTCCTGAATGGAGGCACTTCCAGGGTGAGGTTGTTGGAGGACCTGGCTTTTGCTGTTCTCAACTGCAGTCAGATTCCTAGGAATTCTGCTAGCATTCTAGTCATATGGAGGGGGTGCAGACCTTCACCACCACTGCCACCTATGAATACCACCTTTCAGCTTTCCTGGGTTGAGTCCCTGGGTGCTTTTGTGATGGTCTGACCAAACTCCTGTCCCACTTCATCAGTTGCTGGCAGTTGCTTTCCTTGCAGCTGTCCTGGGAGTGTGGCCACCCTGAACTCCTGGTACCTGAGGCAGATGTTGCTCAGAACTCAAGGGTCCTGAGACCCTCACCAGTCCAAAATGCACGTGGCTCCTGGGGCAATATCTGCCCCAAATTCATGGTGCCCGAGAGGCACTCCTACCCAGAACATGCATGGCTCCTGGGTATGACTCTGCACTGAACTCACAGGACCTGAGGCAGTCACATCATGGGGATCCTGGGGTGGTCAGCAGCCAATGGTGCCCCACTTGGGGCATCCTCTGACCCAAACTTGCTGCTGGGCAAGCAGCTGCTGGGACCACCCTCCTTCTCAAGATGACATCTCCCTGGCTCTCTGTGGCAGTTTGAAGGCGCATCTAAGATATGTGGACTAATGCAAACCCTGGTTCATCCAAGCAGCGGGAGCCCTTCTAATAACAGAGTTTTCCATGCCACTTTGTCCTTCCTGTATTTGTGAGTGTTCTTCCCTTCCTCTGTGCTAAACCATCAACACAGCTACTGGGTGATGGTCCTTGCAACCAGAGCTGCTTGGCTCTTATGTGATTTTCTTCCTTATTATATCTAAGCCTCTGAGTATCTAGTTTTACTTTTTGTCTACTAATGAGTTTCAGTGAAATTTTGCCATTCACTCACCTTACAGAAAGGCACATCTCCCCCATTGGCATCCTGCTTAATGGAGAGATTCTACAAGCAGCCCTACCATTG
This sequence comes from Aplodontia rufa, assembly GCA_004027875.1. NCBI lineage: Eukaryota > Metazoa > Chordata > Mammalia > Rodentia > Aplodontiidae > Aplodontia > Aplodontia rufa. The sequence goes on along the minus strand of PVKS010009005.1, from coordinate 14,546 downwards.
GTTGCCATCTTTTATCCATGAGCTTCATTTTGGTACTCCCATAGAAAACTTTTTACTGAGTTTTGCCTCCAGTCCCTCCTCCTGGAACTGCCCTCATCTGTCACCCCAGGATGGTCCCTCCTTGCCATGAATCTGTAACATAACAGCTGACTGGCCTTGTTCTCAGTCCTCAGACCTTCCAGAGGCTCAAGTGGCTCATTCTTAGTCACCTCCTTCAAGAAGTCCTCCTGTGATTCCTTTCCTACCCAATATCCATTTGTTTACTTCTGAGCCCTTAGGTACCCAGACAATTACTTTCCTTTAGGTAACTATGTTTTCCAAGTGGCTTTTAAAATATTTAACAACTACTTTGCCTCTCACACTGCAAAGATGATTTTGTTTCTGTTAAACTTGCTTTGCTTTGCAATTTCTTAGCTACTAGTTACCTTGGGAATAAAATCTGGAGCCAACAAGGACTAGGTGTGGACACTGATTTTACGATCTATTTACTAGCTCTGTGTCTTTGGGAGTTACCCAATTCCTCTAAGCCTTGGTGTCTGCCTCTATAAAATAGAGATAACAGGAGCAGAGCTCCTTCATCAAGGAAATGAGGGCTAAATATGTTCCAGGGCGTGGTGCATGCAGTTCCTGGGGCAGAGCAGATACTCCATTGATTTTTAGTTTTCTCCCTTTGTCAACCATATGCAATCACCACAGTGCCCAGCTTATAAAATACTCAAGCTACACCTGCAGATCACTCCCTTTCTCTCTTTCTAGCTCTTACTATACATTACAATCAGTGAGAATAGCAGCCCCAATCTACCACTCACCCTCACCACAGTGATGCTCACTGTTACCTGAATCCTCCAGATTCTATTCCCTTGCAGGACATAAACCACATTCCCAGCATGGTACTGCTACTACCAGAGGCAGAGACAGGTAAATGCTGAGCGGGATCCTGAAGTCACTGAATTCCTGTCCCTGCCCCAACTTATTTTCTGATTAATTTCATGTAAACCATAAGCTCCATATTGTCAAATAACTCTGTTTAATAACCTTAGAATTCAGAGTGCTTTGGTCACATAGCATAAAGAAGTCAAATAAATGGGTTCAGTGTATTCTGGTTCCATCAACAAAGTATTCTGCTCTTCCTTCGTAAAGCCAGGTGGGAAGCAGGGGCCAAGGCAACCAGCAGCAGCCCTTCCATACTGCTGGGCACAGCTGGGCAAATAAAAGACAATTCAGAAAGATGGGAATCCATACCCTTCTATTTTGCTACTTGATACCTGAGAGACTTATAAATTATATACCCTTTGAAGCATTAATCACACTTGCAGGAATAAATCCCAAAGAAACAATCATATGACTGTAAACAAGGATACAGCTATAAAGGTGTTCATTAAAACTGGAATGAGTTGATTCTAAATCCCCTGGAAAGATACCCAGGATTTAGAATCAGCACATTATAGTGACACAGCAATATCTATGTTCAGCAGATCAATTTACTATTGCTAGGCTATGGAAACAACCCAGATGTCCCTCACTGGATGAATGGATCCAAAAACTGTGGTACATTTATACCATGGAATTTTACACAGCAATTAGAAACAATGGTATTGCAGCCTTTGAAGGTAAATGGATGGCTATGGAAGAAATCATGCTGAGTAAAATCAGCTTAACCCAGAGAACTAATGGTCGATTGTCTCCACTCATCTGTGGAGGTTGGGACTAGACCCTGGCCAGTGAGAAAGTTGGTCTATTATCATGTGTTAAATCCAGATAAGATATAATGCTATACAACATAATCCTTTTTTAGAGATATGGGGGGAAGGGAGGGATAAGGGTGGGTAATTGGGGGGGCACTCCTGGGGGTAATTGTAATATCCAGAATCTATACACATTTTATATTTTTTTGTTAAAAACTTGTATGGTTGTTCAAAAATAAAAAAATTAAAAAAAAAATAAAGTACTGGAATGAGGCCAAGTGAAATGAAAAAATTCAATGTAAGATATTGAAAGATTGGTTAAACAGATAAGGAGAATCATAAACATTATAGTCACTGAATGCATGCCAAACCCTTCACATGCATCATACAATTTGGTATTTATAATTATTACATGAGGTAATTATTGCAATAATCATCATTCCCATTTTATAGATTGTAAATCTGGAGCTCAGAAAAGTTAAGAATCTTACATCAGGTCACACAGCTGTAGGTGGAGCCTGAAATTTAAACTGGGTCTTTAGTAGTTTGAATCCCCTAGTGTTAGTCAATATGCTATACTGCCTCCTGTGGTGCACTTTTATCAATGGAATGTGAGGCACTGTTAAAATAGTATTATTAAAGACTAATTGCGTTTTCATAGGTTGGAAATATATTAAAAATGAAAAGTAAATTATAAAATATAATGTACAAAGTAATTCCAATTTTGTAATAAAAAAGCAGAAGAAAAAAGAACATATTGGGAAAGAATAAATTTAGAGATGCTAAACTATTCATGGTAGTTTTATCTGGGTTGTAAGAATAGAATTGGCTTTTACCTTCTCTTTGCTCATCTTTATTTTCTACATTTTATTAGTTCACAGTGTATTTATTTTTTAAATTGGAAAGTCATTTTTTAAATTAAACATTAATCTATTCTCAGATTGAAGCACTAGACTTTTCCATGGCTGCCTTAGTTGCAAACATTAGCCTAAGCCCATGATGCCATCACGGGAAGAGGCAAAAGAAAAGTGGGAGGTACACATAGCAACACCAATGGGTTTTAAGATGGCCTAAAGATAAAGGAGAAAACTAAATGCAAAACGTGACTGATTGTCTGTCTGTCTATCTTCCAAAACAGTGTACATTGTGCAAGAATAGACTCACATAAAAAGACACATTAATGTTGTAGAATGGTATCTTTTGGAGGGGTGGTTAATGGGAATAGGGTATGGAATGTTAAAAGAATAAATAAAATCCCTCATGTGGACCAAGGATGACAATGCTCCATAAATAGAGGAGTATGATTAACTGAACCCTCATATCAGAAAACAAAAAGAAGCACAAAACAAAAATTCCTGAGAGTGGCTCTTCTCCAATGCCATTGGAACTCTGAATCAGTAGCAGCAGAATAAGGTGAAGGGAGGACAGGGGGGATACAAGAAATCTTCCTCTTTGCCCTCTGCCAGAGAATTGGACCCACCACAGATGGTCTAGAGAGGGGATGTGCAGCCACACTTTCATCTGGCTTGACTTCAGCACAGTTTGCTGCAAACCTGTCTATGGTCTTGCCATCTTTTCCTGCTGATAATCATGGTTTCTTGCACTCAGATGTGGTACTATTTTACAGATGGCTACCTCTCATCAAGAGCATAAAAAAGCCCAGCTTTGTCTTTCTGTAAAACCATAACTTGGCTCCAGCAGTTTCAGCGCTTGCCTGGCAAGCACGAGGACCCAGGTTCAAACCCCAGCACCATGTATACAGCTAAGTGTTGGAGCAACTAAGGCCATGTGAAAAACTAAATAAAGTTATTTCTCTCTTTTTCTCTCTCGCTGTCCCTCTCTCTTAAAAATTTTTTTAAAAAACACCATAAAATTAACTATTATACAGGAAGTCTGGTGGCCGCAAACACCCATAGTTTCAGGCATCAAGCATAGCCTAGTCCTTGGCCTCTAGTCAAAGGGATACACTTGTATCTTGGGTGCAGTGGGGTTGAACCAGTTATGTTCCCTCACCTTGGTGTACTTGAGACCTGCACCCTCCTCTCTTGAAGGAGGTGGTAACTGGATGTAGAGGCAATTATAAACGAAGAGCCATGGTCTTCAGAGCTGGAAAAATATCCTCATGCCACACTTGACTTGGAACAAGTGGAGCCATTACCCTTTAAATGAACCACATGAGCCTGGACAATGAGCACCTCAATGGTAATTGTTATAAACTGAGTATTTGAGATCCTTTTCCTGTTGACCAGGGACCACTTAGGTCTTTATACTTTTGTATGACCCTAGGGAAGTGAAGGGGCCTCCAAACACACCTGAGATTGAATTTATTATGACTCAGGTAACAAATCAAAGTCCCATTAAAACTGAATTATCTAAAGAAGGATGCCCTTCCCTACACTTGGATTTTGTGGAATAAGTCCACACTGACACTCTATGGGGCCCCCATTCTCAGAGATCTGGTACAGAACAGATCTAGAATTAGAGCCATCTGTTCTTGAGACAATGGCTGTGACCTTGTTGCAAATATTGGGAGCAAAAATTCCTCAAAGCCCATGCTGAGTCATGGAATACAGGAAATGTAATGAGAATGCATGTGGAAGAATCTTGCAGAGTGTTGTTAAAGTCCCTCAGGACAAGGTTGAGGAAGAAAGAAAAGATGAAGGCAGACTCCAGTACTGAGGAGATTAATTTTTTGCCAGTTCCATAAAAACAACAAGAATGAGAACACAAAGGTAATTTTAAAGATCTCTATTTCTGATTCCAAAGTTAAAAAAAAAGAATAAAGGCAATTTTAAAGTGCAGAACTTCTTAGAGGAGGGACATCTCCACTGCCAGAGACTAGAGGCTAGGAAGAGCCCCATATCTCCAAGTCTGGATGTGTGTCCTAAGGTTTGTGTCAACACAATGAGGTACGTAAAGGGGAAGGTTATTCTTAGAATGGAAATGCCAGAAAAGAACAGGGTTCCTCCACTAGAAGAAGAGATATCCCAGTCTGTTCTCACCAAGATGCCAGTGGACAAGAAACTGGTGGTTAGAACAGGAGTTGAGGGCATGCTCCAAAAAACCTCTAAACAAGTTTTGGCACCTGTAGATGAATGCCTCAGGACAACATTTAAGCCACCAGAGAGCAGCAGGAAGACTCTTGAGTCTCCTCTGAATGTCTATACCAAAGTTAGATCTTAGGTCCTGGGGGTGCTGGAACGGAAGATTTTGCTTTCTGGAAAGATGCATCAGCTCATTTAAGAACAGGTTCTCTCTGTTCTAAGCTCAGAACTAAAGTGGGCCTTTCTCTGAAATTTTTAACTACAGCGGCTGCTGGGAGAAGGGAAGCAAAAGAAGAAGCTGGTTGCCACATGAACAAGAGTCACACACACACAGGTTTGGGACAGGCCTTGTCAGGGAGCTTGAGAGAGGATTCATTTCATTAGCTAAAGATCTTGCTGTTGCTATTCAGGGATGGGCAGACCTCTTCCCATAAGCAGCTGTCAAAGAACAGCCTGCTTTGTCTGTTGCTGGGTCACAACCTGAGTATTAGTGATGTGGAGGAAGAGAAGGCTTACAATCATCACAAGAGCACCACCTTCTGCAGAGGGGCAGCTATGTAGAGACACAAGCTCCATGTTTAGTAAGCTGCAAACCATCTGTTCCTTGCTTTTAAGGAGAATGGACATTTCATGGAAGCTACTCCAAAGATAAGAATCAATAGACAATAACACGAAAGTAGAGGTATGCTTGGAGGTATGTCAAAGAACAAGAGGGAGGAGAGAAGAGCCCTTTCTTGGTCCAATAAGAGGAAGGCCAGCACATTCAACACACTCTTTAGGTGGATAGACCAGTTCAGTTCTGGGAGTTTCTGCTTGTCTAAGAGAGGGGCATGATCCTAGATGATAGTGTTAGGTTTCCAATCATGGCTGTAAGAACACTATACTATATTGTCCCCTTGCTACAAAAAAAAACTTGTTAGAAGAAACAATAGAAAAAAGTAAGAGAGATAGTAAAAGAAAGGAAATGCAAGAAAAAAAGAATTAATAAAAGATAATGTTAAAAAGATAGGGTGATTTAGTGGAGGTGAAGTGGGAAAAAATGCATATGTGGAGGTGATGAAATTATACTCTCCATAGTCTAGCATCTCTGATGACAATTGGTTTTCATTTTTCTTTAGTTGTTGAAATTAACTTCTTTAAAATCTTAAAAAGAAATAGAAATGGCCAATATTTACATGAAAAAACGTTCAACTTCTCTGGCAATATGGGGAATGCAAATCAAAACTGCATTGATATTTTATCTCATTCTAGTCAGAATGGCAATTTTCAAGAACATAATAATAAATGCTGGTGAAGATGTGGGGGGAAAGGTAGATTCATACATTGCTAATGGGACTACAAATTAGTACAACCACTTTGGAAAGCATTGCAGACATTCCTCAAAAGATTGGGAATGGAACCACCCAATGACCTTCCTCTTTATTATCTAAGAGAACTAAAATCAGCATTTTATAGTGACACAGGCACATCAATATTTATAGCAGCACAACCCATAATAGCCAAACTATGGAACCAACTTTGGTGTCCATCAACAGATGAATGAATAAGGAAAAAAACGATGCATAAATACAACGGAGTTTTACTCATCCATGAAGAAGAATGAAATTATGGCATTTGTGGACAAATGGATGGAAATGGTGAACATCATACAGAGTGAAATAAGTCAGATTCAGGAAATCAAGGGTCAAATATTTTCTCTCATATGTAGAAGCTAGAGCAATGTGTGGGGGAGAAGTGGAGGGGAAACTGGATAACAAGGATATAGGGAAGATAAGTGAAGTAGAAGAAGTTAGATTGCGAGGGAGGAAAGAAAGATGGGAAAGAGGAAGAAGTGAGAAATAATTCTGACAAAATTACACTCTTCACATGTATAAGTATATAACAGTGAATTCTACCTTTATGTATATCTATAAAGCACCAACTAAAAATAAATAGATAAATAAAAAGAAGGAAGACTAGTAGAATAGAAGAAGGGGAACAGGGAAAGGGAAAAGGAGACGAAAGAGGGGTGCACTGGGGACTGAAATGGAGCAAATTAAACTCTGTGCAGATATGATAATGTCAGAACAAATTCAACTATTATGCATTAACTATAATGCACTGATAAAAGCATGAAAGATACTTCCTAGACACTGGTGTGGCATCAGTCGCATACTAGACACACAGTCAAACATGGCTGAATAAGAAATAAGATCTGACATTCTCTTTTAAAATGTGTATTCATTCTTCCCAGAAGTTTATGCCCACAGGACAAGCATGATACTAAAACACTACTTTTGCTGCTATTTATCTCTTTTGATTTGTACCCACTGTCTTGCTTTATCTTTAAATAGTTTGGGCCAGTCTGATTGCTGATGAAAGCAGGGAATGAGCAGTTTCCTCTCGATTTTTAAACCACTGACATTTCTACATCATGAGGCCAAATGATGTTTTTAGGCAGGAAAGGCTTCCTTTTCTCATATTTTAAAGATGACACTGTGGCGATTCTGCGATTAAAGTTCTTTGTTTGAATGACAAAGCTCCTGGCCCACTGTGTCTGTTCATTGTCATAGCTCCTTCTGATTCAATTAGGGACAGCACGCTGGGGGATTTCTGCCTGGTTTCCATGGACCCAAGACTTTTAATTTTATCCCTTACTAACTTGGTTTTAAACAAAGCTTTGAAGCTTCCCAGGGTTAATCTTTAATGAAAATGGAGAGGCAAATAAAAAAGGCTGAAATGAATTCCAACGAAAGCTGCAAAAGTGTTAATTCAGGGAGGCTGGAAGGAGATAAAAATGAAAATGCAGTCTCAAAGAGGCAAGGATGGATTCAGTAAAAAGAAAAACTCAAAATTTAACAGTGATGAGGTTAGTTAAAATAATTTGGTTGGACACTGTACTAACATCCTTCACTGCTTGAAGTATCATTTTTTAAAAGCAGAATATTAAAAATACCAATAAGAAATCATTATTAAATTATATGGTTTGCAGAGATCGAGCAATGCTACTAAAACTCAGAATATAAAAGCTGTTATATCTCAGCCCTTTTTTTCCCTCATTCTTCATATTTCCTGGAAATGTCTTTTCACTGAAAACAAAAGTTTACATCAATGTCAACACAAAATAGAACATTTTTAGAAACTCCTTATGGAAGCTGATCAGCTGGTTAGGGTTATGAAAAGGAATTCAGACATGCAGAACAATTTTGAAAGAATAGTGAAGAATGATATATTCTGTCTGTCACCACTAAACTATAACCAGGTTAAGATTAGCAGAATGGACAGCATTCTGTTCCACATAACTCTGCCCAGATTCTTTGAATGGACAGCTCCAAAAGAGCAATGCACATGGGAACCAACTTATAAAAATCTGACTTTGCTTGAGTTGATTAGAAACTTACTTCAGAAGTCACTGATTTTTCGTAACTGACTTTTACAACTCCCACCTGCTGCATATGGATAATTTTTGTTACAAACCTATGCTTCTCCGCGTCCTCCTCTTCCTGGGTAGCAAACTCCTTCCACTGGAAATGGGCGATGATGTTACTGCGGTTGTGGATGGTTACAGTCCGCTGATTAGCCAGAGATATGTAGGTTTTCTCAATAATCAAGGAATTTTTGTCCAGCCTTATATTCATGTCTATGGCAGCTCCATAGAGAGATACATATACCAATTCACCTAGGATTAACAAAGCACAAACACATGTGAAGATTTATTCTAGAAAGACACTATTATTCTTTGGGTTTTTTTAAAGTTGAGGGTGAAGTTGGGGAAATAGCAAAAGCAATAGACACTGAACACACATCCTGACCATGCTCCATCAACCCAGAGACCCAACGTGATCAGAAAACATAAGCACTGCCTTTGGTGCAGTTAGAGAAAATCAAACTATTATTCTTGTTCATTGTAAGAAATAGATAAAACATGAATTGTTGTGGCAGGCATCCCAAGACATTTTCTTTTTCATAAATGGTTTGCAATCTTTCAGTCTGACTGGGAGGGCAACTGTGTTCTAGAATTATAATCATATGTCTCATCTTTAGCTCATAGGTGAGCTGGCTTTCTGGCTCAAAAGTGATCATACCAAGTATACCTGGGAAGAACTGCTTGGCATGAGAGGTTTTAAGTCCAATCAACGTTAAGAATCAGGAAAGAAGATTTAATAACTTCAGAAATAGAAAATCAAATATTTAAAAGGAATTACATCCTTAAAAACAGCAATGAAAACTAAACACAGGTATAAAAACACACATACCCTTGCCATGCCTGGTACTGGTTATATTAGACAGAAAATAAATCTAATGAAAGCTGTATTTAAAATTATTAAATTTTAAGTATTAGGAACACTTTTATTCAGCACAGCAGTAAGTCCCTGACTTCACTCCAGATGCACCAATCACCTTAATTCTAGGTGTACATGTGAGACCCCTGGGCTTTCAAGTACCAATCTACGAACTACATTCTATTTGACCTCTGCAATGTGACAGCAGGTATATCACTCTATACCAAAATAGAAAAAGGAAACAAATACCATGAATGTTTTGTTGCTTTGTGGTTAAAGTTTTAATTAGAACCCAGAAAGCATAATTACTTGCACCTTGGCTTTTAGCAAACATTTCTGCTGTGTTTATTATGGTGCAAACCAAATAGCCATTTAGTAAATCAATAATTCTTTATGCATTTTAAAGTTCTTTAGGTTTTATCACTTTGGATACAGCAAACTTATCCCACAGTTTAAAGAAAAAGAAAACACTAAGGGTTTGACTAAAAATTTAAAACTTTTTTATTTAAAAATGTCTACACAGGGGTTGGAGAGGAGGCTCAGCAGTAGAGCACTTGTCTAACATGTGCAAGGCCCTGGATTCAATCCCTAGTACACAGCTAAGTAGAGGAAAAACAAAAACCAGATGAAAAAATTAAATTTACTCTCTGTCTTAAAAAATGTATACATAAAGTCTAAATTTTAGATACCACAAAGGCACATGCAATGAAAATAAAATATTTTCCTCCCCTTCACTCCATCCCAGGCCTACTGTTAAGAGGTAACATATGTTAATATTTTCACGGACATCCTTCCCCCCAAAAGCTTTGCAATTTCTTTTTTTTTTTTTTTTTTGGAACTGGGGGTCGAACCCAGGACGTTGCGAATGCTGTGCAAGCGCTTTGCCACTGAGCTACATCCCAGCCCGCTTTGCAATTTCTGATGAGGAAAATCTAATGGTCTTATAAGTGAAAACTTGTTGCTACTTTAATTTGCATACTCTTAGTTATGGATGATGCTGAATACTTTTCATAAAACAAATGACTTTGAGCAAAAAAAAAAAAAAAGACCCTCTCAAAATGAGCTGACACTCAAAGGGCTGTGCCTTCAAGATGAGGGTGAACAGGAAGCAGATTAGCCCAAAACATTAGAGTTAACTACCATACTGGAATTGTCCATGTACTGCAAAGAACTTCAGGCTCTGAGTTTGGTAGTCATTGACTGGTTCTTCCCCAAAGTGACTAGAAGAAGCAACTCATTTCTCTTCAGAGGGAGTTGTCTGCCTCCAAAGTTTCAAAATTGTCAACAATTTTTAAGTCAGAGAAGCAAATATCATAAAACAAGCAAAGAATTAGAACTCCACTTGTTAGAATCAGTAACACAACAAAAACAGAAATGGATTCACAAAGAACCAGATGCCAGGAATCACTAGATGTAGACCATGCACAATAGCATGAGCTTGAAGCTGTATCCATAGTACAGAAAATCAAAAAACTAAAACACATGAAAAGAGACATACTCTATGACTTATAGGAAAAAAATAAACTCTACATTTAAAAAAGGAAAACTACAAAGCAAAAGAAAAACTCAAAGACATACCTATTAAGAAAACTTTATTAATCTTAATGTAAAAATACTGGAATGGAAAATAGTTCGGAAAATATAAAAGGAAATATGAAGAAATAAAAGCATATGGAAAATATAAATAAATGGGTAAGAGATAAGGAAGATGACATGAGGATGCCTACAAAGTGCTTAATTAGAAACTGAGGAGAGGATAATGAAGCAAATACAGTAGTTCAAGAGACGATGGCTAAGAATTTTCTAGAATTAACTAAAAACATTAGTTCACAATTCAAATAGCCAAAGGAAAAAGTCAATGGGATAAAGTTTTAAAAATTCACACCTAAATACATTGCAGTAAAACTAAAGAAAAACAAAGGGATAATTCTGCAAGCAGTCAGAGAAAAGAAACAAATTATCTTCAAAGAATCCACAGTTGGAATTACACCTGACTTTTCAACTGAACAATGAAAACTAAAACAATAGGATACCTTTACATTGACTTCAATGAAGATGAAAACAATGAGAACCAAAAACTCTACAGAATTTTCCAGGTTGTATTTTTTAAAATACAATGGAACAGAATAAAAAGTCAGAACAGACTCAAATTCATGATGAAACTTAGTATACTAGGAAAGGCAGCATCCCAAATCATTTGTATAAAAATGAACTTTGTTTAAAACGTTTTATTGGAATAACTTTGTAACCATATAGAAAAATACATCTCATATCTTATTTCAGAATAGGTATCAGATAAATAAAATATTTAAATGTATGATATGAAGCCACACAAGTAGAACAATACACAAGAGAATTTCTTTATAACTTCAGAGAGGGGGAAATATTTCTAACTCTGTCTCCAAACAAAAATCCCTCTAAAAAAGATTAAGAAATCCAATTGCCTAAGATTGAAAAAAGGAATTCTACCATTAGCAAAGACAAAAGAAAAAAACTGGAGAAATATTTGCAATTCATATCCAACACAAAGGGATTAAATTCCTAAATATATAAACAACTTTCAGAAATCAATAAGGTAATCTAATAGAAGAATGGGATAGCATTCCAAGAAAGGGAAAATAAAAAATCTCTACAGTTTGAAAAGAGGCTCAATTTCATACTGAAATAAATTCAAATAAACATGTACTTATAACACCTCCACAATATCAGATTAGTAAAGTGAAAGTTTCAGAACATAAGTACTTGTGAACGCTGCTGGGGAAAGGCACTCTCATCCATCCTGTGCAAATGCAAATGGGTACCGCTCTTCCCCATGGAGTGAATTTGGCAACATAAAGAAAACATCAAAAACACAAAACTATGTACCCTCTGGCTCACTTCTAGGAATTTATCTTATCAATGAGTCAGAACAATATCAAGGGTATTTATTAAGACATCATTCTTAACAATAGTGGAGCAGAAAAAGCTAAAGTATCTACACCAAAAGAAGGTTGGTTAAGTAACTTGTGCTACTCTAAAAGCAGAATACTGTACAAGTGTGAAAAGGGATACAGTAAGAAAAAGGCAGTGTGTAGAACAATTTATATAGAATGCTATTTTGTACCAGGAACATAAGTGTATGTTCATGCTTGCATCTGTTTGCATAAAACCATTGGAAGGACATCCAAAAAATTAATGAAATTGGAGTGGGATAGGATGAATGGGCCAGTGTGGAAGCAAGATCTTTCAATATATATTTTTTTATTAGATGGATATAGAGATACAATTGAGGGGGAAACATTATCAAACATTCAAGAACCAATGTATATATACTTAGTTTTCCAGGGCTAATGCCATATCATGGATGCCCAGCTTGGGTTCCCCATGTTGCTGGTTCCCCCAGAAGAACCCCTGAGTTAAATGGATACCTCATGGAGGACAGAGTTCTCTTTCTGAGATGATTCCCCCATATTCCCACCCTCCAATCTCCTAAGGTGTTCTTCCTACACCCTCCCCCCACCCCCCACCCTATGCCTCCAAGTATCCTAGGGAGTCATCTCCCTGTTGCGTTGAGAATCATACAATTTGAAGTTATTATTAGCTTAGCTGTCTAACATACTGCTTCCCAATGTATTCTAGTTTCCACAAATGGGAGAAACCATTCAGTCATTGAGTCTCTGAGACTGGGATACTTCACTTAGCATAATTCTTTCCATCTCCACCCATTTGATATCAAAAGCCATAATAGCTTCTATAATGGCCAAGTAGTATTCCATTGTATATATGTACCAAAGTTTTTGTATCCACTCGTTGAGTGGATTGGTTCCATAATCTAGCTATAGTAAATTGAGCTGCTATAAACATTGATGAAGCCACATCACTATAACATGCTGATTCTAACTCTTTTGGGAAAATACCCAGGAGTGGGATAGCTGGGTCATAAGGTGATTTCATCCTCAATTTTTTGAGGATTCTCCACACTGTTTTCCATAGTGGCTGAACCAGTTTGCAGTCCCACCAGCAGTGTAACAGTGTTCCTCTTTTCCCACAGCCCCTCCAGCATCTATTGTTGTTCGAATTTTTCATTTTTGCCACTCTTACAGGAGTGAGGTGGTATCTCATTGAAGTTTTGATTTGCATTTCCCTTATAGCTAATGATATAGAGCATTTTCTCATATATTTATGGGCTTTCTGGACTTCCTCTGGTGAGAAATTTCTTTTAAGATCTGTAGCCCATTTATTAATTAGATTATTTGTGATTTTGATGTTTCGTTTCTTTAGCTCATTATATATTCTTGATATTAGCCCTCTGTCTGAGGTGTAGCAGGCAAAGGTTTTCTCCCATTCTGTAAGTTCTCTCTTGATGTTCTTGATTAGATCTTTAGCTATGCAAAAACTTTTTAGTTTAATTGCATCCCATTCATTTATTCTTGACTTTACAGCTTGAGCCATGGGAGTTTTGTTGAGGAAGGCGCTGCTGACTCCTATGTGTTGTAGTGTTGACCCTACTTCTTTTTCTAGTAAGTTTAAAGTTGTTGGCTTAATATCCAGGTCTTTGATCCATTTTGATTTAATTTTTGTGCAGGTGAAAGATACCAGCTTCAGTTGTCTACACATGGCTGTCCAATTTGTCCAACACCATTTGTTAAACAGACTGCCTTTCTTCCACACTACACTTTTGCCCCCTTTATCAAATATCAAATAGTTAAAGATATGGGGGTTTGTCTCAGGATCTTCTATTCTGTTCCACTGATCTTAGGTTCTGTTTTGATACCAGGCCATTATCCCTGCCTGCCATTCTGGCTGGCTGCCACTTCCCATGCCCACCCTCATTATGGTGGCACAGATGAAATTGGCCCGAGAGCAACAAGTCCAATAAACATCTCCGCCTGAATTTACACCGGTATCATTATTCCTTTTTCTATTTTTTACATCTGGTGAATGAAACCCGAATGAGACCAGGAATTTTGGAGTGGGGTAAGTCCCCCCCTTTCCCTTGGCCTTCCACTGGCATCTTCCATTGAGGGGATACCAATACCATGATGTTTTTGCTACTATGGCTCTGTAGTATAATTTCAGGTCAGGGATTGAGATGACCCCTACTTTTTCCTTCCTGTAGAGTAATGTTTTAGCTAGTCCGGGTCTCCTGTTATTCCATATGAACTTGAGATTTGCTTTTTCTATATCTGTGAAGAATGCCATTGGTATCTTGATGGGGATTGCATTAAATCTGTATAGGGCTCTGGGTAGAATGGCCATTTTTATTATATTGATTCTGCCTAACCATGAGCATGGAATGTTCTTCCATCTACTCAGGTCTTCTATAATTTCTTTTTTTAGTGTTTGATAATTTTCTTTGTAGAGGTACTTAATATCCTTTGTAAGGTTAATGCCCAAGTATTTCTTTCTTTCTTTCTTTTTTTTTTTTTTGAGCAGATGGTGAATGCGAGAGATTTCCTGATTTCTTCTTCTGCAGATTTGCTGCTGGAGTAAAGGAACACTAATGACTTACTGGAGTTGATCTTGTAGCCAGCTCCTTTGCTAAAATCACCTATAAGCTCTAGGAGTTTTCTGGT